>MU223999.1:974461-985461 GCA_018584345.1 Thuja plicata
TAGGACCCCTAGGAAGACCCAATGACCCCTTTTGACACATTGGAACACTCAAGTGTATCCCAAGAGGTCTTAGGACCACTTGGGACACACTTGAGTCTTCTAATGTGTCTGCATGGGTCGAAGAGGGTCCTAAGGGGTTTTATTACACCTTCTCATGCATCAGGATCCCTAAGAAGAGTCCATGACCCCTTTCTATACATTGAAACACTCAATTGTGTCCCAAGAGTTCCTAAGACCTCTTGGGACACACTTGAGTGATCCAATGTCTCGAAAGGGGTCATGAGGACTTCCTAGGGGTCCTAACATGTGATAAGGTGTACTAGGACCCCTTAGGACCCTCTTTGAACCCTAGGTACACATTGGAACACTCAAGTGTGTCCCAAGGGGTCCTACAACCTCTTAAGACACACTTCAGTGTTCCAATATTTCAAAATGGGTCATGGGGTCTTCCTAGGGATCCTAACACGTGAGAAGGTGTACTAGGACCCCTTAGGACCCTCTTTGACCCCCGGGGACACATTCAGACACTCAAGTGTGTCCCAAGAGGTCGTAGACCCTCTTTGAACCCTAGGTACACATTGGAACACTCAAGTGTGTCCCAAGGGGTCCTACAACCTCTTAAGACACACTTGAGTGTTCCAATATTTCAAAATGGGTCATGGGGTCTTCGTAGGGATCCTAACATGTGAGAAGGTGTACTAGGACCCCTTAGGACCCTCTTTAACCCCCGGGGACACATTCAGACACTCAATTGTGTTCCAAGGGGTCCTACGACCTCTTGGGACACACTTGAGTCTTCTAATGTGTCGAAAGAGGTCATGGGGACTTCATAGGGGTCCTACAATGGTGATAAGGTGTACTAGCACCCCTTAGGTCACTATTTGACCCCCGTGAGCACATTGTGACACTGAATTGTGTCCCAAGGGGTCCTACGATCTCTTGGGACACTTTTGAGTTTTCCAATATTTCAAAAGGGGTAATCGAAAGTCCCCATGACCCCTTTTGATACATTGGAACACTCAAGTGTGTTCCAAGAGGTTGTAAGACCCCTTGGGACATAATTGAGTGTTCTAATGTGTCCCCGGGGGTCAAAGAGGGACCTAAGAGGTCCTAGTACATGTTTTCATGTGTTAGGACCCCTAGGAAGATCTTATGACTGTTAGAATAGGAAAAACCCCATTCTCCCAAGGACACCTACATGCAAACCTGTCACATGAAAGAAGCAAAGTACAGAAGATAAGAAAAATGATGAAGGCCAAAAAGCCAGAGGAGACATCATATGCAAAAGAAAACAATATATTAACAATATGTTTCAAGATAATACAATGCAATGTGAAAAATCCTTATGAAAAATAAAGAGGTGAATCCTTATAAAATGAATCATGAAACCCTAAAAGGGAAAACCTAAGGTTAGCTTAAGCAACTAGAGTGAATAGGTGAGTTAGTAATTAGATCATAATTACTTAATTAATAACCCAAGAGACTATTAATCTAACACCCCTCCTTAAGATAAGCTTAGGGAGAAGTAAAAACCTAGGAGACTACTGCAGAAAGCAGGAAAGAAGGGTCCCGACAACAAGGCCTGATCAGGTACACAAGTACAAGAAATAAACTAGATGAAGGAAACTAAGCCTCCAATCTAGGGAAAGTCCCAAAGTAAGGAACAAGAAAGAGCAAGAAGCATCTCCGAAGCATGAAGTTGTAAACACTATCAGAAGTAACTGCTGGAACCCCCACTGAAAAAGTGCATGAATAGGTAGAGAAGACAAAGTCTAAAGAGCTGATCAATCGAACCCAAGAAGTAATAGAACCAACAAGAGAACCCCCCCATAATGTTGAACAGGGAGAGGGGTGACAGGAACACTGAAATGAAACACCAAAAATATCTGCAGAAAGATGAATTAGGAACACCAATAGTGCAATAGAAGTACAAGCACAGGATAAAGGGCGGTGTCACTGACACACAACATGGGCTAATTTCATGAAAGGTACGCTCACTTGACAAAGGTGGATGAGCACAAAATGGAAAAACATCATAACCCCCAATGACACTTTATAACTGAGTGTGAGTAAAAAAAACACACAAGGTGCTCAAAATCTCAGATATGCAAAAGTAGACACTTTATCTTAGTGCGTTTACAAAAGAAAGAATGCTATAGAAGAGAAGCATACAGTGCTCAGAAGCCAGAAAGAAGAGTGAGCCAGAAGATAAGAAGAAGAGATCCCAAGACCTGTAGAACCCAAGTAATCCGCAAAAGTGTGAAAGAGAAAATCTCAAAGGAGAGAGAACCTAGAGCAGAATCTAGAAAAAGGACTCCTACAACTGAAAATCTCACTGAACCAACTTTCCGACGATATCTGGTTTTCCAAAAATGGAGTCCGGATGAGCCAGATATGGCTCTCAGAAGGAAGAAAATAGACATTAGACTTTGATAGAAAAAAATACTGTCAAAATGGTAGAACCCAAAATCCCAACCTCCATCATCAAAAAGTGCTTGGAAAGAGCTTTCTGACGATATATGGAAGTCAGAAAAATACCCCCGTATGCTCAAGATAGAGCAAAAATAGTACGGGAGGGTCAAAAAGGCCACAAAATCAGGTTTTAAGCCCCTGGGGCTAAAAAAAAAGGGCCCTTGGGTGCATGGCGCGCGCAGGGGGATAAACTGGAGCACCCGATCGCGCATATGACCGCCGCTGGCAATAAAAGCCTGCGGGGCTTAAGCAAGCCCGCTGGGCAGGCGGAGCAGCGGGGACCGGGTGGTGGAGGCCGGTGGAGTGGCGCCTATGCGGAGGACACCAGAGCGGAGCTGCGGTGGGCTAGCGCGGAGTGGGCCGATGGCGGGGGTGCCAGAGGAGGGCGGTCGGGAGGCGGTAGAGGCTGGGAGGCGGCTGAGCGGAGGCTGCAGGTGGGCGGGCCGCGGAGGAGGGCGTAGCTGGAGGGAGCCGCTGCCGAAGGTGGAGGCGTAGCCGACGGCAGAGGAGCGCCGACGGCGCGTTTTGAAATCCATTGCACACATTTTTTAACGCTAAAAAAATTTGAAAAAATATATATTTTTTTAAATTTTTTCTTGGTTTTCATGCCCGTATGGCACTAGAAACCAAATTTTTTTGCCTCGGAGCCAAGTTGTCCAAAATAGACAAGTTTTATATGGATTCTGGAGTTTTTGGGCACTTTGAGTGCAACGGTAATGTCCGTTTGAGCCCAAAATGACCAAAAACAAAGGTCCCCCCTAAATCCACATAAAAAACTTTGAGGAAGTCAGAAAAACCTTCAGCTTCTAAAACACTTTGACAAAACACAAACAACGAGCAGCAAGATGGCTCTGATACCATGTTAGAATAGGAAAAACCCTATTCTCCCAAGAACACCTGCATGCAAACCTGTCACATGGAAGAAGCAAAGTACAGAAGATAGGAAAAACTATGGAGGCCAAAAATCCAGAGGAGACATCATATATACAAGAAAATAATATATTAACAATATGTTTCAAGATAATACAATGCGATGTGAATCCTTATAAAAGGAATCACGAAACCCTAAAAGGGAAAACCTAACGTTAGCTTAAGAAACTAGAGTGAATAGGTGAGTTAGTAATTATATCATAATGATTTAATTAATAACCCAATAGACTATTACTATAACAATGACCCCTTTCAACACATTGGCACACTCAAGTGTATCCCAAGAGGTCGTAGGACCCCTTGGGACACACTTGAGTGTGCCAATGTGTCTCTGAGGGTCAAAGAGGGTCCTAAGGGGTCTTATTACACCTTTTCACATGTTAGGACCCTTAAGAAGACTACATGACCCCTTTTGACACATTGAAACACTCAATTGTGTCCCAACGGGTCCTATGACCTCTTGGGACACACTTGAGTGGTCCAATGTCTTGAAAGGGGTCGTGAGGACTTCCTAGGGGTCCTAACATATGATAAGGTGTACTATGACCCTTTAGGACCCTCTTTTACCCTTGAGGACACATTGGAACACTCAAGTGTGTCCCAAGGGGTCCTACGACCTCTTGGGATACACTTGAATGTTCCAATGCTTCAAAAGGGGTCATGGGGTCTTCCTAGGGGTCCTAACATGTGAGAATGTGTACTAGGACCCCGGGGACACATTGGAACACTCAAGTGTGTTCCAAGGGGTCCTATGAAAGTTCATTTGTAAAAAAAAAAAAAAATTATTAAAAATAAAATAAAATCGGGTACCCAAAAATATCGGGTACCCAAAAAAATCAGGTACCCAATTTTCTTCGGGTATCCGAAAATATTAGGTACCCAAAAAAATCAGGTACCTGATTAGGCTTGTGCTTTGGTGTCAGGTTTGCCCAAGTGTACTGACACCCAAGCCTACTAAAAAGTCAACAAACGTTTTCATGCGCTTTTGGACGAGTGAAAAGTGGATTTTTTTCACATCGCCACTTTTTGGCCCCCCATGATCTTTCACATACCCTAGAGGTTTTTGATCTCAATCCAGTTAGGACCTTCCTTGAGAATAAAATTAAATGAAATGATATGAAAGTAGCACACTTAGCTTGACAGATCCACTTCAACACTGCTCAAATCACTGTTCTATTCATACAAACATCCACTGCAACCACTACAATCATCTCAACAAAAAATCACAACAACCCTTTTTCCTTCAATTTCATCTCTTAGAAATACATTTAGGTCGGTGGAATAACCCTAAAATGTGTTACCTATTGTCGGCCTCCAAATACTAATCAAAATTCATAAGAGATCACTCCAACATAGGAAATTGAACTCCTCAAGGTCGGTCCTGTTCACTGTTCTTACTGATATTACTGATGTTTGTCTCAAATCTCTTCCTGTAAGTTGAATCTTCTTATGTGATCATATATGTAGGTAAACATAACTTTGTAGATACTATCTACACAATTGCATCATTTGAAGCTTTCATATTATCACCACATACCAAAATTGTCATCACAGACTATGTTATCACTGGTACACTGGATACTTAGATAAATTCTTGTGTAGTCACCTTTATCACCGATATAATTGATCTGACCTATGAAATAGACTTGTTTCTATAAATGACAACACTAAAACATTCATCCCATTATCTACGATATGATCATCTTCATTAGATGCCAACAGTTCCCAGATCTTGTTCTTAGCTTGCTAAAAATTTCAGAATAGAAACAAGTAAAGACAACTTCTAGCTTGTTTCTTGTGCAACTTTTTAGAAAGGAGGAGATAAGTATGATATCTACATACTTGAAAATCTATCCTTTGAATTGAATGATGTTATAAATCATTTTGATCTTTCTTTTGGATTGGTTTTGAAGACAACTATTGCTCCTCACACTTTAGTTGTAGATGCTTTCATGGATAGACTACAAGGGATTAACAAAATTCCATGATATGTATTCTATTTTTGATGACACTTGGAGTTGTGTTGTGCACCTTTCTAGGAATGTTGGAAGCCATTCATGGTTGGGTATACATGCTTGTAATTCTAAAAAATAAATGATGGAGCTCATTGGGGATAGTTGGAGTGAGTTTTGGAGGAGGGATAATCTAAATTTCAGAATTGATAGTGATGTTCATTTCCTTACCAACCATCTTGTTATTCCATTGGTTCATCTACAAATGGATTGGAGAGAGATTTTAAGTAAGGATTGCAGCATTGAACAAATAGTCAATATTGGGAGTGTTACTTGGCAAAGAATGGATCAAGATTTCAGTTTTGATCTTGCTCGTTGCTTGTAGATCAGTCACTTTAACTTTATGTTTTTCTCTCATTCAGGAGAGTTAGTACAATTTTTTTTGTCAAAGAAGTAAATATTTTCAATTGGAGATTTATTGGAGGTGTTTTCTAGCCACCACAGGTTATTTTTGAGTATTGCAATGCTCAACTTTCATGCTTATACTTGGATAATTATTTGGTACTGTTGTTGTTGTTTTTGTAGAGTACTTAAATTCGATTGTATTTCTCTGATTTTAGTCATGTACATCAGTAATTATTTATTTCAAATATTTCAAACTCATGGAGCTCAGCCTATGAAGGTTTGTGTTGTAAGCTTCAACATTTTACCTTTGAAGTTGGTTCAGGGAAACAAACTTCTTTATGCTATGCTTCATCTTTTATAGGGCTTTGGAGTTGTAATACTGAATGTTAGCACCACTGTCCACTTTTTGATCAAATTACATATGAGTTCAAATTTTGATTTTTATATGAGTTGGATAATTTATTTAGTCTAGCAAATGAGCATATGCCTATTTTTTCTTTTGCATGCTCTTGCTTGGTCTTTGATATCTATATTTACAGGCCAATGAAGGTTTGATATAGCTTACGCTTTTTGAATATTTTTGAAATAATTCCTCTACTCTCAAATGGAATTTGGCTCATCGATCTCGGTGCTAGTTAATGTGCTACAATTTTGGATCACAATTTACAACTTGATTATTGTTTCAAGGACATTAAATTTTGGTAGATTCTATTTCTACAATTTTGTGATATTCAACTAGTATTCTCATCTGCAGATCAAAAATGACACAAGGTACATATTGGGATATGATCTTTCATAAAAACTACATGTAAGATTTGGTAATCATGTTTTGGCGATAATTTTTTTTTCTGATACTATCTGGATTGGCTATTTTGAATTTCAAAATATAGACCAATTTTATAGACAATATGATTGTATAGGATACTACTTGGCCATACAGTTCCTTTCTTTGTATCAAGAATTGTATTTTGCACCATGTTGATTGGCTATTGTAAACATTCCAAATCAAGTTAATTAGGAGTTTCTAGTTGAGTCATTATGTCCATATGCTTTGTATCTTAAGCAAGTAATGGAGGGTTTCTTACCTGGTTCTTTCCTCCAGGAGCTCTTGAACCATTTTATTATTATATAATATATTAGTGGCTTGCCACTTTTTCTTTAAAAAAAATTCTTGGTTGAGGATTGATGGTAGAGGAGATTTGATCATAGGAGATGGGTTTCCCGTTACTCCCATATTCATGAGTTTTATGTATCCATTGTGATTTCAAATTATTTACTACTGTCCTAGATTTTTCACCATGTTTATGTTGACCTCAACCTCAAGGCAGTTTGATTTTGAACACTTTTAGATTTTAGTGCAGCCAATTGTGGGAGATCCTCTAGGTATACTTCAGTTATTCTCCACTTCCACTTGAGAGATTTTGGGTCACTGTAGTCACTTCATAATTTTAGTACACATGGTTCAAGATGATGATTGGTTGATTGTACTAAGTTTGGTATATTGGTGTACTCAATTTTTTTCCCTTGACACTTGGAGATTAAGTGTTGGTGACATGATTTATTTTGGCGATAATAGAGGCATTCTTTGGTTGTCAGTTTAGAGAGTTGTAATGATGATTGATCTTATTCATTTTCAAGATACCATGAGGAGTGATGTTTGGCTTTATTTTTTATTGTGGGTGAGCAAGGTGTTTTTCCTATTGCACGTGACCATAATTGGAAGTGGGTTTATTGATGTGATCTTTTCTAAGCTTGCTTGACATGTTATATTTCATTTAAATGATTTCACCTCTCTTAGGGATTTCAATTTTGGTTTTGATGATGTTCTCTTTATGGGGTTACAGGAGAAGAAAGTGCAACTTGAGTATGATGGTTTATTAGTTATGATTAGAGTAGTGCAGTGTCAACATGGTGGTTATGTTTCAAGTTTGATTTGGAATCTTGAGATCACTTTGATTAGCCACTCAGAAGTTGATAGGCATGTGATAGCCTATATTGACATTCTAGAACTCACTCCTATGGGTTTTCAATTTGGTCCTTTTGAGGAGAATTTTCCTAAGGAGATGATTGAGTTTATGTAGTGCTTGATTGCTCTTCTTGTTGGAGATTGGTAGGATGTCTTTGATTTGGGCACCTTGCAGGATGATGCCTATAGTAGATGGTGTTGTAGTTTTTCTAGGTTAAATTGGGACCTTGGGACCATTCTTGGTTTTAATATGGATCAGTCAGTTGATTTTGGATTGCATTGATATTGCTTGAGGACAAGAAATCTTTGGGAATGGCGTACTGTAATGTCCCTTTTCTTGCACAAGTTGTATGAGTTTTTCATTATCCTATTTCTCCATTGTCCTGTAGGCTAACCAAGACATTTAAGAGACTTTTACACCATTTGGCCTAGGAACTTTCAGTTGCAAGTCAATCTGAGGCATCTAGGAACAATTTTAGGTATGCTTACTATTCATTTTGTGTATACTCGAGACCTTCAGTGATGATGAGATGTCAATGATAAATATTTAATAGTGACAAAAGAATTATATTATCATTGATATTATTTATTTATACATTAATAAAGTTAAATATAAATATTTAATTTTATTAATGTAGGACTTGGTTAAGTGGAAAATATTTGAAGTCCCTTTATTTAATAACACATTAATGACATAAAATATTTGAGGAATTAAGATTAAAGGAAAAAAAAATGGTGAAAAATAGGAAGCACAGAAAAACAAGAATCATGATAAAAGAAGGGAGAAAAACAATCTCGAGAAAATAGGGGAAAAAACAAAATCTCAAAAAAATAGGGAAATGCAAAAAGTGATTTTGTTTATCCCACATCTGCAAGGTGAATGAATGAATTCTCTTGAGAATTTTATAAAAGAGATTGAAGAACTCCTTTTGAACATGTTGGGTTGATATTGTTATTTCTTATGCTTTGGTTCTTGAAGGAGATTGTGCTTCTTGCTAGTTTGTGAGGACAAAAACTCTTAGGCCCCATTTGGTTGAGGGGTGGAATTGGATTTTGATGCTCAAAACCAGGTTTTTGATTCAAATCTGCCATTTGGTGCATTAAAACAATAACCTAAATATAGTTTCCATCTTCCAATTTCGGGCTGAAATGAGGATTTGCAACTTCCATCCAAATAGGTGGAATATGATTTCAAAACCTGGTTTTATGTTTTTTTAGCCCCATTTTATAATTTCATTTTTCCACCCAAATCTCAACGGCCCCAATGCCTACGACAACTGCCAGAGCTAGGTCCTAGAAAAAACATTCAAACTGTTAAAATCAACGAAGTTTGAGGAGTTTGCCCCCTGTGAGATAGTAGTAACGATTGGCATTTCTGGTGTCTGACAGTAATTTGCAAGGAAAAGTTTGGTGTTGGACCTACCTACAACGCTCTTGCCATTCATACTGATAATGAGGGGAATGGTTGGGTTGTTGCTAGTAATATGCAACCCCTTCATGTGCAATTCAAGAAAGCGCCTGCAATGGTGAGAGAGTAAGGGTTTCGAACCTGGGATGTTCCAGAGTTGGAGGGTTTTTAGCCGGGTAAGTTGTAGCACTCTGGCTAGGTTTAGTATCTTGTAATAAGAAACCTTTGTTATAAGAAAACTTTTCATTATAATGTTTTAATGTTAAATTGATATTAAGGAATGAAACATGGGGGTCACAGCCATTGTCGTAGTGCTTGCGTTGACAAAGGTCAAGAAACTCTTCTGCCCCTACGATGAATCATCTTCTGCCAGTAGAGCAGAGGGTTTGCAAAAATTTAGCATGCGTGAGATGGAGCAGGCGATAGTGAGCTTTGACCCCATGCGCATGCTTGGCAGTGGCGGCACCGCCGAAGTATTTCTCGGTGACCTCCTAAGCAGTGAGCTGGTGGTGATCAAACGGCTAAAAAAGCAGCAGCGGCCTAGATAGAGGAGGCAGAGGAGCAATGACAGTCATCAACCGAATTTGTCAGTTCCAATTCTAATTTCAAAATTGGCAACCAAACACAGAAGATGGATTGACTTAGTCATCTTTTAGGCCAACCAGACGGTCCAAACTATATCCAGAAGACGCAAAACTGAAAGATCAAAACCTTAGTATGAGATAATAAGGTTTTGAGTCAAATTCCAATTCCCCAACCAAACGGGGCCTTATAGGCGACATTCTCCACGTTGTTGAGAGATACAATTTGGAGGATTGAGAGTGACTTCACTACACGAGTGACATTGGAAATTATTGAGAGTAATTACCTCAATCTTCAATGGTGAATATTCTAGATCTGATTTATAGCAGCAGTTTGAAGAGTTTGACAAGTGTGTTCATAACTGTATGTATTGTTGTTGCTGCATAACAGCTCCAGCTGTGGCATTTTGGTGATGTATTGATGAAAGCTAGGGTTTGAATCCTTTGTATTTTCTGATTGTAATTTTTAGAAACATTTATATTCATTTCCAAGAAATGGGTATGTTAAACTTGTACTTATAATATGATTTAATCATTTGGGTATTTAGAGTTTACAAAATATTATTTCATTTTCAAAATTGTATCAGATTTTGAGTGATTAAGTTTAAAGTTTTTCAGCATATTATTATTGTTATTTATTTGTAATATAAATCTGCCCTTCAACTATATTTTATCTTCTCTCTTCAAGCTTTTGAAAAAAAAAGAGACAAATGACCAACATATTACAATATAGGATGCCATATTAAGATTATGAATTCAAGTCAATTATAAACTTCATATCAAAATTGCTGACTATGAATGACATATGATTTCATATTTGGTTTGAAAATCATGGTATGATATACTGTTTCTTCAAGATTTACGAACTTCACAATGATACTCACAGTCACGCATGAAATGCAGATACTTTCAAATATGCATAACTTGGATATCATTCTTTTATTCAATAACACAGATCAAGTCTGCTATGCAGAATAAGCTTTGTATTCTAGTCTTTGATACAAAGAATTTCAAATGCAAGATAACGAGAATTGGTCCAATTAAGCTAATAGATATGCGATGTAACACCTTCTTCCCTATCTTTGTTACACATTTCAACCAATTTATTGGTAAGGCATTGACGAACTAATCCTGGAACATTTCTCGATTCTTAATTTAATAAGGGCCCGTTTGGTTGCACCCCATAAACGGGTTATGCCGCCCATAACCTGGTTATGGGGTGCAATTCCCTGTTTGGATGCCCTTTTTGAGAATGGGAATGTGGATTTGCATGACCCCATTTTGCC
>MU223999.1:985561-1010158 GCA_018584345.1 Thuja plicata
GTTTTACTTGACAAATCCAGAATTGCAATTTAGAGAAACAAACAGCGGATTTGCAAAAATGAGAAGTGTCACTCCCAAAACCGGGAAGTGTCACTCCCAATTCCGTGAAACAAACGGGGCCTAAGGGACCTAAATGCAATGAAGCGAAAACATGCCTAGTTCGCTAGTTGTCTGAAGAAGACTTGGTTCCACTACTCAATATTTTATTGATTTGCTAAAAATTGATTGTAGCTAAGTTACAGAACAGTGAAGAGAACAATCAGCCAATGGTGGTTCTCGTCGATGATAGAGGGAGCTTTGCTTGCTCATGAATTCACAAATTGTCCAACCCCAAAATGATCGACCAACATGGTTGAAACACAAATCAAAACTCCTCTTTGCTAGTTGGCCGGTGATATGGAGTGTAACTCATTGTCACTTGGGTGACAAGGAGTTACCTTCGCCACCACCAAAGAGAAATAAATGTCTTGCAAATAATTAAAGCATACGATGATAAGATGCTAAATAATCCTCTCCAATATATATATATATATATTTACTCATATAAGCAACTTATACCTATATGTATGTGTCTAGCGTGCACGTGCTTATGTAACTAGTGTTGACATATATGTCCATGTATTCACATGTCCAAACTAATCATAGACACATATCTATAGCTGTTATCATTTACTACTATATGTATATATGTTCATATTCTTTTTGTCTATATACACATATGATGTTAGGCATACAATGCACATGTTATATACACATCCACTTATATATATATCAAGGATAAAGGAACGACAACCAACCCACCAAGAACAAGGGGACCAAGGTTAACAACTTTAACCCAGTAACTTGATGACCATGATACTTAACTATGGGTTCCTACTTGAATGACAATTTTGACCTTCACCTCGTTTATGCAACTTCTCTCTCTGATGATACTCTCCCTCCCTTCATGAGGGTGATCTCCTCTTGCATCCACTGACATAATAAGGAATTAGACATATTCACATTTATGTCATAAGATCATTTAGACTAACATAATCATCTATTTTATCATCAAGTTGATATGACATTATTCATCCCTGAATATTAATTTTCATAACATACATCATTTTATTCAAGAATCTTCAAAATGAAACTATATAACCTCATTAATCAACAATCCTTATAATTAAACATAGTAACTTTATTAATAAAAAAATCCCACGCAACTACCTTCATACTTCACATGAAATAGTTATTGCAATTATTTGAAAGTCCTCACGAAAGGGATGTAACACCTAGCTGCATCCTTTGCCAACTTATTGGATCTATATACAACTCCATCTTTATGCACTTTTATTAACTCCAAACAATTACAATATGATATTTGTTTTCAAGCTCCTCGTACTGCTTGTTATATATTAGCTTTCCTAGCTTACTACAAAGTTTACAAAATATTGTTTTGGGGCTCTATATCAATTAATTTAAAGGACTTTTGCTTTGCTTGTGGACAACTCTACAGCTCCCCACTATTGTTCTTGCGCATCTCTCTAGGGCTATTGGGCCTGTAAAAGTAAAAGAATTGCTACTTGTCTAACTCGGATTGCACTCCTACTTCCCAAAATACCATTGCCTAGTCTAAATGATAGTTTTAGTACATGCTGCTTATATAAGGAATCTTGAGGTCCCGTATTTTAGTAGGATGAAAATTCTTCACGACATATATTCTCATTTTCACATGTTGAGGGTTAGGGCATATACATTGCCTTTGGTATTTTAAATCAACATTATGCATTATACGGTTGTATTGCAACTACATTTTATTATTCTTACATTTGGTAAGTCTTTAATAGTGCATTATAACACCATACATTTTATACTCCAGAGGAAATATAAAAATATAGTCCATTGAGTTCGTTAGCTCTCAATGTTAGGGTTAGCCGCAGGCGCACTCTTCTCAATGCTGCATCCTTCCTTCGACACCTATTCTGGCTGGGTTTGCTGGTATTGGCTAGAACTCCCTGATCAGATGCCGGCCCCCCTACTATTCTATGGCTCCCCACACACGCGGAGGACTTGTCTTATATCCTGCCAACCAAATAGTAGGGGGGCCCATAGAATTGTAGGGCGATTCAGCAACACCGGATGACAATGCCAGTTATTTCTTCTATACGAAGAGCAATGGATTATGGTGATGGCCTAGTGGATTATGGGACGAGTTTGTCGATTGGTTCCTCGGCTTGCTGGGTAGGCTTCGATGAATCCGACACTCTAGAGCAGAGCGGAGCAAACGGCCCACACTTGAGAGGATGGAGACGGAGGACTTTTATTCGATAGAAAGAAAGTAAGGGCCCCCAAACAGATTATTGTAAGGGCCATCCGAAGAAGTTCTCTTTACGGGTAAAAGAAGAAAGGGGCCCCATAGAAAGAACCAACTGCATCACGATTACGATCATAAGGACCTTACGAAACAGGCACTGCATATGGGTCATCCGAAACTTCGTCACGATCACGATACCAACCCTGCATCTCATCCATTTCATGACCACTTACCAGTCGTAGGAGAGGCAGCTAGAGCAGAGCCAAAAGAGACGATAGTTGTTTCTGTTGCTCTTAAGTGTATTGCCAGGACCCTAAGAAAAGTGGTTGATGCTGAGCTTTGCCTTTGCCAGGAGCTCGCCACCCTTGTACTTCGAGTGCCCGGATAGTGATATGGGTCTCCCAGCTACGAAGCTATTCCCATGTTACCAATGTGGCTGTGGGGTGGTTTCCCCGTGGACAATGCCACCTTAAATCGTTTCTTTAGTCAGCACTGCTTAGCATTGGGCCATGCTATCGGCCTGGTTTTCTACTATCGGGTCGATCCGAGATCTGAATATCTGTGGTCCGACTGACGTGGCAATCTGGCCTGCACTCCGGCTGTAAATATCATACGATACGATTCTTAGGCAAAAAGTGTTAAATAGTCAAACCTTATTTTGTCGGGCCTACGTAATTTCTCAGATCCTTTGTTTTGATATAAATACTTCAGATGTTTATTGACAATTATTAGTGTGAATGGCATACATGCCATTTCTACATTGCCGTAATCATATGAATGATAATTTCTTGGATTTATCATTCTTGCAATTTTTTATTGTCTCATGGTGCAACCATTGCAAGGGCACAAATTCATTTCTTAGCTAATGGCTTCACACACCAATCTCCTCACATAACCTTGTTAGATCATTTTGTTGCTAGTTAGTTTTCTCTCATGGCTATTGCTCCTATGCTAGATAGATTGCTACTCCTCCAAGCTGCACAATTATGGTCTTGAAGTAATTAAAGAGGAGGTTCATAAATCTCTTAAACCAAAAAATCTATTCATTAATTAAATTTGAGAGCCAAAATGAACCTAAGAGTATGTCTCATGTTCTAACAATGTGAACATTAATGACCTATTTCTAATGAGAACTATCATTACTATTTTAATTTGCAGCCCCATAGAGGTGGAATTATCCTCTACATCATTTAATCTTCTCTTCTACTAGTCACCATGGTGTAATAAATGAAGAGGTCCAAGGATTAATGATGGAACCATGTTGTCAAGCCATATGTCTCATCAAGGATCATGTTAAGAATAGCATAAGAGAGAACACAAATTCACCTTTTAGCTGTATACCTAGCATAAAACTAACTTTATGTCCTTCCTATGATCATGTAACATCTCATAGAGGTTTCAATACTACATTTAGGTCTAGGAAATATTTTGTCTCTTCTAGAAGCCAGTGAAGATCCTCACCTCATAGAAGTTGTTTGGTGGATTGTTATGACAAAGCTTACTTTAATTAATCCATAAGCTCAAGGTAGCTAAGTTACATTTAAATGTATCACATATATATTTAAAGTGAAATGCTTCTTGATTACCTTTGCATGGGTCTAGCTACCTATGATGGCAGTAGATTTGGTATTGTCTAAATGGTACCTTGTGGGTCGTAGCACTTTCATTTACTTCTTGTTGGTTTTTGTAGCTTGGTAGTAGTTGTTTATCTCTTTTGGTTGTGTTGTTTGTAGCCAACTTGGGCATGTTTTGCCTTGCCTTATAATATTTTATGGAAGGTTGGGACACTAGTTTATTACTTTCTTTAATATTTTTTGTTTTTTCCTTTTTAGACATGGGTTTGGGCCTTTTCAAAATCCACGCTTACCTTAATAAAAAATATATATAAGTAAATGAGCTATTAGCTTGTTGGTGAAGTTGAATGACTCTTAACGACCCCGCCAAGGATTAATCTTTTTGAGAGGAAGGATTTGACATAAGGGACGAGGTCAAGATCATGCCTCAAGCAACTTTGGCATAATATAGACCCTAAAAAATCTTGGCTTTGGGCCAAAGAGGCTCAATTTGTGGCTTGTGCGCTCTTATCAAGCTACAAAATGTATTAGGATCTAATATAAAAAAACCCCAACAAAAAAATATAGAAAATAACCAAAACATTATTTCTATAAAAATATGAATAACAAACTATCATCACACACAAACATGTAACATAATATTCACTTTGGTGAAGCCTCAATTAGGTAAAAATGTTTAGGGAGACTGAGTTATGCTCATCATGCCACTAATCCATAGTCATATAAGTTATGTTGCCTCAGTGAGATTATAATTATGCTTGCATACTGTCATGAATTGAATGAACTACAACTCATCTTATAGTTGTGTAGAATGAATTGAAACCTCTAGTGATGAGAAAAGATGGATTACCTTTATGTGAACAACTTTACCAGGGAACTCCTTGAAATGGTAATGTTATCCCCACCTGTAGCAATCCATAGATTTGTTGCATCAATGATACTACTCAACATGTAACTTTTCTTGATAGGGGGTTCTTTTAGTAGTTGTTATTTACTTGTATCAACGTGCTCATTTGATTATGACTCTATATACCTTTATCCATTGGTCTTATGTCTCTTATCAATTAGGACACCTATGACTATCTTAGCCAACTAATATTTATTCTGGTTTTGACAAAAAATGCAGTCAACATGCTTGGCGCTATCTTATACAACTATCTAGCTAACTTTGAGTATTACCAGGTTGCATGGATTGACTCTCACATACATAGCATGATCACAAACATTGCCAAGATAAGCATAGATGAACTTCCAACAATGACTTCACAAGCCATTTATTTGAATAACCTTGCTTCTTAAATCACCTCACCTTCTTTCAATCAACTCATTAGATTTCATATTACCCTATCACCATGTATAGTCCCACCACCAAAAAGAAATTGAATGTAGGTTAGGGAAAATGATAATGACTTTTTGTAATGGAAATTACCTCCTAGAAGATGACAAAACACATTTCAACTAAGAAAGAAGTTTTGTTTGTGTTAGGAAATAAAAGCAACACTTGTGGTATTCAAAACATTCAATAAAATGCTTAGTTTGGAGATCAAGAAAGTCAAAGCACAAAATTTGTATTTGCTAATGATGAGAACAATCACCTTATCTTCCACCATCTAGAATTATGTAAATAATTACAGTATGAGAATGGAAAATTGACATAGGAATATCCCATTGTCTCCAAGCAATTATCACCATGAAGAGGGTCCAAACTATCACATACCAACGGTATCGTCCTAAAAAGTTAGCACCCATAATTGGATGCTTTATTAGGACCCATTAGACCCCATTTTGGTATTTCGAGGTCCCTTTATGATTTATCCTGGCAACCTTTTCTTTTCCCCACCCACATCTTTTCACACATACCAACATCCTGTCCAATTTTGGGCTCACTCTCCAAGGTACAAAACATTTCTAATGTTTTGTCCCTGGGATAGAACATTTTAAATGTTTTGTTCCTAATGGTTTTGGCCCAGGGCCCTATGTTGGGGTGTTAATGGGAAATTTGATCCTATGGTCGACCTGGATTATTTTTGAATCCTAAAATGATGGATTGAGTATATAAACACCCTATCTCTCCTCATTTTTATATACATTCATGATCTAAAACTTTGTAATCAAGCTATCAAGTTTTCAAGAAATCAAGAGAAATTGAGCAATTGGATTCAAGGTTTGGCCTGAAAACATCTAAGATCAAGTTTCTCCAAGTCTCCAATTCTTCAAGTTCATTCAATTCAAAGGAAGTCTTATCCAATTGAAGAAAGTTTTTCTCCCATGATGTCCAAGTAGAGGAATTCTCAATCAAGCAAGAAGATCCTTCCTTCCATCAACATTCATTCTCCTTCATTGCAAGAGATCATCTAGCATATCTACATTCAATATTTATGAGTGGCATTCATAGGTCCATGCATTTTTTAGGGCATTATTGATTCCACTCGATATTACAAGGTCAACTCTTTGGATCCAAGAACATTTAAACATCTTCATGGGTATGAGCGATTTCTACATCTATCCATGAGGGTTTATACAAGGTAAATCAAACATTTACCTTTTCACGTACTCTCCTTTATGAAATTTCATTTAATTTTCAAGGTTGATTCCTAAATAGGGGTTTCACTAAGGAAAACCCTTATTTACCAACCTTTTCCCCATTTTTTTGTGCAGGAACAAGTTACAAAGCTATCGGATAAAATCCAGGAAGATCGGGAATCGTCAGAAGATCACAAAAAAATTCAGGCAAAAATACCAGGTACAAAACATCTAAAACATTTTGTTCCTAGGTATAGAACATTTAAAACATTTTGTACTGTGCATTTTATTCCATTTTTAGCCACAGGTCATATCTAAATTTTGGTTTCCACTTTTGTACTTTTCAGTTCTCTGTTAGTTTGTATCAGTCTATTATTTCCAAATTTCTAGTTCCTTGTCTAATTTGTCATTTAAATTATATTTTCACATCATTTTTATGAAATCAACTCATATTTAGCGAAGGATCGCTTTCTCATTAGCGCTTGAGTCACCTCTTGAGCCTAGTGGGGCATCTTCCTTCTAAATGTATAATTTTGAAAAGGAAGGTGTGAATTTACCTACTTACACTATCTCCCTATTTCCCACTACATTTTATTGAACTCGACTCTTCTTACTTACTTTTGATTTTGAGGAGTTAGATCCTCTTTTCATTCCTAGATATCCTTTGTATGCATTACATTACATCTTCTATTTTTCTTAGTTGATCTGCATATCTCTTTCAAACTTCATATTCACCTTAGATCTATCTATCTTTCATTCTCTTGTGCATGAGTGTTATTACATTGAGTTCTACCTATAACATTGTGGTTAGGAGAAGCCGTAGACGTATGCGTCACTTTGATCTCGAGTCCTCTAGTATTCCTAGGGATCTTGATAAGACCAACATTCCTATTAATGAGATTCCTCCTATTATTGAGAATAACTTTTACCACTATTCTCATGATGAATATGGGGCCTTAAGAGTCCTTCCTATGCAAGTTCAAAAGATTTCCCATGACTTTGAAAAAATTGGTTAATGGTTAGGACAAGAAAACTCCAATCTCGAGGTAATCTCCATAGTAGAGGGTTTCAGAAAGATAATTCATAATGATTAACATGATGTTAATATCTTGCGTAGTATCTCTCATCTCATTTATAATAATGTCAAGCCTATTAGAGATTGTGCATAAGAGTTAGGTTTCATTCCACCTACCACTAGTATTGAGACCTCCATATGTCTATTTCTACCTCCATTCTTAGTGTGTCCACTTATGCTCTACCTATCATAATCACTTCCATTCAAAACATCAACCCTACAAATGTTAGAATTTCTAATCACATTATTCTTACTATTAGTTCAAGTGTTTGATGTGTTTCTTTAACTTCATCCATTCCCACTTACAATACTATTCCTTTTTCATATTCCATCGTTCCTTCCATTTCCCATAATGGTCCAAATCTTTCAGACATATCTCCTACCACTCTTTCTACTGATTCTACAAATAATAGCTTGTCTCACACTGTGTCTTCTTTGTAACAACAAATTGCTTCCATGACTCTCCAAATTCAACATTCCTACTTCTGACATTGCTATTCCTTTGTCCTTAGACATCATCTGTGTCGTTATCCCTCAATACATAAAAATTCCTCACCTAGAGACTTACAATGGTAAAGGTGATCCCTTGACCCATATCAAAAAATTTCAAACATTGTGTAGTGATTTCTCTCACGATCATAGGTTTATGAATAAATTATTTTTCTACAACCTTTCAAGATAAAACCTTGCAATGGTATTGTTATTTGCATCCTTATTCTATTGATTCTTTCCAAAATCTTGCTAATGCTTTCATTCAACAATTTCAAAACAACATTGGTCCTAAGATTTCTTTGACTAATTTGATTGATGCATTTTAAATAAGATGTTAAAGAAAAAGTGACTGATTTCATTGGTAGATTTAAACATTTGCATGCTCAGATTTCTTAACCTGTGCCTGATATTGATGTGAAATGTATTTTTATTTCTAATTTGCAAAAAGATATTGGAGATAAGATTTTACTATCTGAATTTTCTTCTTTTACTCAATTGTCGAAAATGCTTCATAATTATCAGCTTCAAGTGAATTAGTTTGAGAGAACCACTTTAATAGTTCATTGAACAATGTTGCTGAGAAAGTGGCAACAACATCCAAAGGTGTGGCTCCATTTTCATCTATTTTCAGACCTCCTCATAATTTTATACAACTTTCTAAATGTTTTCATAATGTGATGTTGAAGTTGATCAATGCTAAAGTGTTAACTATTCCTTGTATTAAACCAATTGACACGTTCAAACCTTTTCCTAAATCCTTTGATCACAAATATTTTTGTCAATACCATCGTCAACCTAGCCATGACACTAAAAAGTGTTTTCTTTTGGACTCTATTATTCAAGTCCTGATTAATTCTAATACTATATCTTTTCAGGGTGCTAATGATTAGGAAAACAAATTTGTAGCACCTCCCAACCAAAAATTTCAAATATATAGCAATCCTTTTCCTTCTCATTCTACCAATACCGTTAAGTCTACCCAATATTTACCTTCTTCTTCCACTCATGTTGTTGAATATTATGATAAGTGTACAGAGGCTAACAATGTTGTCAATCTTATTGATCAATCCAAATCTGAACCTAAACCCAAACTTGAACTTGACCCATGCATTACTTTTGATCCTAGTGAGACAATTAAAGCATGTGATGGTCCTATTTACATTGTTGCAAAATTTAATGATCTCTTTTCTTGTGGTGTGCTTATTGAACCTAGTTGTATGGTGAATGTGATAAATGAAGAAAATCTTTACACTAGACAATTGCAATGAGATTCCTATGACAAATTTAATGTGATGGTCCAAACT
Source organism: Thuja plicata (assembly GCA_018584345.1). NCBI lineage: Eukaryota > Viridiplantae > Streptophyta > Pinopsida > Cupressales > Cupressaceae > Thuja > Thuja plicata. The sequence goes on from MU223999.1 coordinate 994,826, forward strand.
TACAATGGTTTGACTTGTACCCTACCCATGGTTCTATTAATTTGCCTATAGAAGTTGGTGGTAAAACTTTCCATTTCACCTTTTTGTCATTCCAATTACCAACCAGTTTCAATTAATACTTGGTCTTCATTGGCTCACTTCCATGAAAGTCATAGTTTCTCCTATCCATTAGTGTTTGAAATTTCCCCATAAAGGTGATAACATCACGATTAATCATATTCTCTATCAGCCTTTAGTGTCTCGAGAGTCCTTTGACCTTGAATTCTTTTGGCCTTCTATGCCTCAATCAACTCAACCTCGCAAATACAAACTCTTTCGATCCTATAAAAAATAAAAAATCCAAAAGATTTGTGAGGTTAGAAATCCAAAGGATGTTTCATCTCCTTCTCTTGGACCTAGACTTCATCCTAAACCTTTGACACCTCTTATATATGGTTCTATTCCACCTCCTATATCTTATAAATTTTTTGTTGATGAACCATTATCTCCCAACCTAGTGTGGTTCCTTCCATTCTTCCTCTTAAAGAAGAAAAGGGCATGATATTGATTGATCCTAAACCAAACCAAATTTCAAGAAAAACCAAACATGTAATCATTGTGCCCATGACTACCACCATAAACGTCATGCTAGATCCCACGAGATTTCTTCCCAAAACATTTATTCTCGTAAGACACCTACTAATGCTTTGATTCCCTTTGATCAACCCATGCATAACCCAAAGGAGGAAGTTAATTTAAAAAAGATGAAATTAAATAAACATGATAATTCTATTCAAATCCTAGATTCTATTACAATTAATTTGGATGAAGAAGATATTCTTGATGAAGATTTCAATGTTCCTAATGAAACTAATGATGATATTGATGTTAGTGATTCTGATGATATGTATGAGCTTATTGATGTTAATCATGATTTACTATCTAGATTTGCAAAACAATTTTCTCTTAGTCTTAGTAACAAACAAAGTGACTCATCTTTACAACACGATCTTTGGTTAGAACTGGATATTGTTCGATCTACCATGCTTTATGTTTCTCCTCTTGCATTTTTCCCAACTTCCCTAAACACTACATACCAAGATGGGGGGGAGGGGGGGGTAGGTGATATGCAAGTGACTAGATCCTCTTTTACAATGGATTCTTTGTGTTTTCCTGTTGTAGTGTGCTTCCCCCATCATGTGCTTCTTGTTATATGTTTTGTTTAGATTCCTTTAGATGACCCTTATTTCTCCATTGGCGCAATGTGATAAAGGAATCAATCTGTTGTGGTGTTCCTCTTTTTAATCTCACTTCTTCTATATGTTTTTACATGTTATGTTGTGCAAGTGCCACTATTCTTAAATGTGCCTTTATGTTGTCTGATTGGGGATGATGCAAAATGGTAGCTACCTATTTTTTTGGTGTCCGTAATGCCGGACCAAAAATAATCTTCTTTGTGAATCTTATATGCCATTCTTCCAGTTCTACTACCTCTGGGGGATGATGACAATATCATTTTTGATCATGTTGACCCCTGAGTTAGTAGATCGCTTCATGCCCTTTTGTCATGTTTTTTATTTACCTTGGTTTGTTCTTCCTTGGGGCCATCTCATAGTGGAAATGTTTCTTGTGGGTGCATGTATGCTTCGTTAAATATATTGCTCCTGTTAAGGCATCTGCAAATGCTTTAATGTGGGGGCATCTCCACGTACATAATAACAATATAGTATGACTATTTCATTTTAACTCAATTCTTACTCTCCTCTACACTATGTTTGTAATATGAAGACAATTATTGCTTGCTTTTTAATGACATTGCAAGTCAAGGAGACACAATGTTTTAACTTGTACTCACTATTTTGTACCTATTGATCAACAAAAAGCTATTTTACCTTCTCATTGTTATTTATGTTGCAAATCACTTGAGATGTAAAAAATACACTAAAAAGTTGATCAAATACAATTTTATACATTTTTAGTTGTCATTTTATCCACTGTGTTTTTTTGTCAAGATATAACATTTCAACCTATCATTTTATCAATTTAACCTAGAATGATGTATTTCACCTCCCTTTAATAATGAGAATAGTGCTATTTGATGAGTCCATTTGATGATCCCTCCTATGGTGGCTAACCAATTTGGAGACAATAGAATCCCCAACCTTGGAGACAATCAACCATAGTGATGTCCATAGTATACACTTTATTAAGGCATATTTCTTGCAAGTTTGAATTCAACCCCATTAATGATTTTAATTGTAGATGTTTTCTTGAAATCCATGGCACGCCATTTTACATAAACTCTATGAATTCTTCAATGCCATATTTGGGGTTGAATCTAGTGGATTAAAGGGTGATGGTGTTGTTTGCCTTGATCCATTTTTCTTTTCTACATAGGTATCATCCATTTTTCCTCATGTTTTGTAGGTTTACTTCTCAAATTTTTAGTATTGACTTAAGACTGGGCAACTATAAGGGTTTTGATCTCCTCATCAATTATACTTCTATTTTTATTTGGGAACATTCTTGTTGTCATTGAAGATTATTTATTGATGACAATTCTACATAATTTACCTTCCCCCATTGTTGTCAAAATCTTATTTATATTCATCTAATAAGCAATACTAATTGTTTTCATCAGTTTTAAATTCTAATCATTCTTATTTCATAAATTGTTTTAAAAATTTAAACAATATTTATTATTTTACATCATAATTATATTTATGAACTTTCAATTATTATATAGATATGTGCTTTCAAGTATAAATTAAACATTTCAAATTAGAAATAATGATATTTTTCAAAACAAAAATATTACATACGAATAAATAATAAAAATTGATAAATTTATATAATAAACAAAATACTATTAAAATAAAAATAACATAATTTTTTAAATAAATATAATTTTTTGAAATATCTTTGCAATTACATATACATTTATTACAAATGTTATCTTATAATTCATACTCGTTAATATAATTAAATTGTATTAAAAATCTAACTAATTTTAGAATTATATTATAAAATTCATATGTTCAATAAAATAAAATCTTGTTTTAATTATAAATTTGAAAATTTTGAATAAAGTCAAGGAGGAAAGGGCCCACGCCCATGGAAAATGAAAAAGACAAGAAGGGGAGGACCAACCCGAACCCCATATCATCAAGCTAGAAGATGAAAGAAGGAGAAACTCACATAAAATTAGACCCCAAACTCCTACCAAAGAGAAAACTTTTAACCCCTATGAAGATAAAACTTTTAACCAGAGCTAATAACCAGTGAGACTCAAGTCTCAACCTTGATTGTAATTGAAAGTTAATCTATGTTTTAACGATAAAAACTTAACATTAGTATATTTTCAAATAACGTTTACGACATGCGGAGTAAAAGCGGGTGACGATAGGGAGATACATGGAAGGACATGGCGGTGCTATATATTAACCCTAACCTAATATTCCCACTCCTCTCCATTCCATTGTGGAAAGACGTGGATGCAACAAAACATCAAGTGGATGAAGAAATGGAATATCCAATTCGATATGTGCCTCACAAATAACAAAGAAATAAAAGTCTTCGTTATGGAGAATTTTACAAGAGAAATTGGGGGAATGAGATTGGAAGGAAGAAAATATATTATATCAATGAGTTCAACCCCGCATGTGGTCAACTCCAAAAAGCGTACACAGGGGCCAACATTTCTTGGAGAGCTAAAATTCTTATTGCGTGGAGTTAAGAACCAACTCTCTAGATAAATTTGCGGATACTATATGGGATAGTTCTTGCCATAACCCTTACTCTCTTTCTTTCCGTTTCTTCCTCAATATCTTTTCACCCCTCTCGCCTTGAATACTGTGCATTGTATCCAACAGAATTGAGTAATGGGGCACTATAATTCCCACGCTTATGCGCCTTCAAAACATATTTTTTCTGACAGCGCACCGTTCCAGCTGGGAGTTGAATCCAGAGACTGTTGGGCGCTACAGAGAATCGAACGCTTGACCTCCGAGAGTGCAGTGGCCGTTTTCAGCATAAGCTCGTGCTGTATGTGCCATGTCGCCAAGAGGCTACTGTTGGAGCTGGGTTCGAATCTCACCGTCTACGAGCTGGATCAACAAAATGGAGGTGCGGAGATGTAAAATGCTCTGCTTACACTGTTGGGTCCTGCTCAATCTGCCCCCGCTGTCTTCATAGGCGGAAATCTCGTGGGGGGCTTACAACAGCTAATCACTTCTCACATTGGGGGATCTCTGCTGCCTCTCTTGAAACAAGCCGGTACATTATGGATCTGAACGAAATTGGGCTTCAACGTTTGAATTCTACAGGTTTTGTGATAAACTCAAACACAGCAGCACTTCCCCTTTGTGTCTGTCATTATGTTTGGGTATCCTCAAATACCCCCTTGCCGTAAAATCCCTTAATTTTTCTTTTTTTCTGTAGATGAACAACGGTTTATATTATCTTCAATACCTTTAGCCTCTGTAACTTTCGGCTTTTACCAGGCATTGCAGGCTCAAGCACATTATGTTTAACTACCCTTAGAGAATGGGTTTTCGAATGCCATATTATTTTGTTGCTCAAGATAATAGATTGTAAATAACTTTGATACGAGTTAAAAAACTTTTCCAGTTTTGCAGATGGCAAAATCTTGGTTACATATATTGAGCTGCATCTTCATCTTGACAATCTGAAAAATCTTCTCCATGGTTTTTCCCTCAAAAGCTGTTTTCTTATATTTCAAGAATGGATAAATATTTGTATTCGTAGTTTTGATATGCTTTCAGCAAGGCTTTCGTATATTTTATCTGCATTGGTAAAGATTTCTATTTCTAGCTTTGATATGGTTTCAGCTAAACCTTCAGTGTGTGCGCTTCTGTTATTTTCAAATGTCTGCACTCAAAAGACGAACTTTGTTCTCTATATATTCACAATCTAGCAAATATAGAATTTATCCAGTCGGATATAGGAAGAACTAGAATTCCTTTCAGATTTTTTTTTATATCAAGAATACCAAGTTCAGATCGGGTGCATTCCAGACGTGACTCGTGTCCTCTTAATTTAGAATGTCGCGGGATTTATGGACCATATTTGACCCAACAGTCAAATAAATTTATTTGTCCGCAGCACGATTGGCGGAAGAGGGCAGGGCAAATTATTAAACGCAGGTTTGGGCACAAGCCGAGCAATCATCGCTCAAATTTTCTGACCTACAACGGAAATTCATTAACTAGAATGACGTGGGAAAAATGTCATCTCCATTAATGGCGGCAAGGTAATGGAGAAGAAAGCGCTGCTCAGTAAAAAATGATTATATCTCCGTTGGGGATGAATATTAAAAGGATGTGAAGAGTCAAGTCAATAGTTGGTGTTTGGGATATATCATCAGTGAAGGAGTTGCAAGAGATAATGTCATGGTGAATGGTGAGATTTATGGAGAAATAAATTTTTGCGAGGGATGATTGGGTGTGAAAATAGGATTGAGAAGTTTAGAAGGAAACAACGGAAGTTTAGAAGGATGCTAAAAGTTGGTTAACAAAAAGAATGTTAGAGGCTATAGATAATATAGAGATAAGAAAAAATAGTGTGTAGTGGAGGCATGAGTTGAACTCTTTCTAATAAAGTATTATTTTATTAGCTAATAGGTTTCTTTTGGGGAGAAACTTTTGACCGGAAACTTGTGTCACGCTAAATTCTGGTAGCCGGTATTTTTTTCATTGTCGTGTAGTTTTTAGGTTATCATGAAATAACTTTCGCATAAGAAAAAAAGATTACTCGGAACTTTATGTGAATCGAGCCACTGCATGAAAGAAATTGCATCGCTGCCTACTTCCCTACACTGATCAAAGACATCGTGAGATTGAGTGGAAGGAAGATGGATTTGCACACAAGGGACTTATGTAATATTAAATTTCCTTGTCTTTTCTCGTGTTCTCCATGCCTGTGTGATTGGGAGTCTTGGCACAGTGTATGGATGACCATCAAAGCTTAAGGAGTCGCACAAAATGATCTCTTCAAAAGCCTTTTCCAAACAAATATAGAACGAAGCAGCAATATAATACTGTCATGACATACCTGCAAGTGAAATATGAAAGCATAGATTGAAATGCGAAAGCTCTGAAACATGACATGTAATTTGTTTTGACAAAACCGTTCAAAGAATTTTTGTCTCATGAATGCAAGATCTGGAATCATGGATAAAATACAAAAGGATTTTAACAAAATTCCACTTTGGGACATGTCTAGTGTAATTGATGTCGTGCAAGATATGCACAAGATGGATTCGGTAAAAATCCTTTGTAAAATTTCCAACAAATGCAGGCTTATTCACCATTCCTTGTAGTAGTTTCCCCTTCTGCTCAATGGTGAAGGAAGTTTTTTCATTTAGGGCATAAATGTTGGCTTCTTCGTAGGTTTGAGTTTTTTGAACTTTGAAAAGTTTATGTTGAGCACCTTGCAGAACCAAAAATAGTTGGTGATGACAGTGGTCTTTTATGCTAATGAGATTTTGGGTTGTTTTATTAGATACAAAGATCTAATTTTTTCATGCCAGTTAGAGACTTGAGGAATTTCAAAAGAGAAGAATTGAGACAAGTAGAGCAAGGAAAGGTTGCTCAACATAGTAATGACATTGAGTAATGTTTGAAGTTTACCAAATTATTTTGAAGGTGGGGGACAATATCATAGTGCAAAGTGATGAATTTTGTAAATGCTCAATGTTTGGTTGAATTTAGTTTCTTCCCATTGTCTGAAAAAGCTTCCACTGAGTTTTGGGTTTGATAGCCTCGGAAAACTTAGTCACCCTTTTACCACTTTTCACAGTTTAATTTCCATCATTTTTATGTTTTCATTTTTTTGTTCTCTTAAGTAACTGTCCTTTTTTATTTTCTTCCTCTTCAGCGATTTTTTATTTCCCTGGGGTTTGTAATATATAAACTCTATTTGATTTGTGTTCTTAGATTCGTTGCATTACCGTTAAAGAAAGGAAAGATGTAGAAAAACAAAAAATTCATACATTATAAAATTTATAAGCATTAGAGGACTTCATAACTTTAAACAATTGCAAATTAATATAACTTTTGTTGGATAATTTTGAAACAACAATAAATTAAGGTGATTGTATTTTGTTTAAATTTATAATGCAAATAAAATATGAACATACATTTGCCCTCTTTCTGATTAAAAATCATAGAGTATAATCCATGTTTTGAAATATTTTTTAAAATATGATTTCCTGCCAATATTAGCATACATTTGCCATCTTTTTTTATTACAATTACAAAATATATAGAAACATTTAACCATTTTATTAAGCCAATAGGCTTTGTGTGGGAGCTTTGCTCCCGAAAATGAATTTTTTCTCCCAGATAGTTGTCAGCCCTCTTCCTGGATAGTTTTTCTTTTCTGACTATGAAACTCCTTTCATCTTTTTCCCTTGCTTTTTCATTGGATCATACTAGAGAAATCTGAAATAGAAATAGCAAGTTTCCTTCTTTACTTCCCCTCTTCTTATCTGTGTTTTAATTTTGGCCTTATCAAAATCTAAGTTTGCTCAACATTAACCCTAACTGCCTGGGAAAAATATATATAAGCAGTCTCAAAAGATAACAAAGGTAATAAATTACCACATATATGGAGAGATTCGACACTTTTAGGTAACAAATTAAAAAATCCTTTAGTATTTTCTTTGCAGTTTTCTTTATGTGATGGCTCACAAATCATTTTTGTTGACTGGAGACATGAAGGTGCAGGGTTTTGCATTTGGCGGACTCGGGCCAAATTCTCATTTTGGGTGGACTAATTTGTAGATTTTTGTGTTATGGTTTTCTTTTACATATTTTCTTCGTGGCTTTGATTTCCATGGTAGCTCGATTTGAAAATTTTTGCAGATGTTTTTGCCTTCAGTTATATTTTCTATTGTTAATAATATTTAGTATTTACTCCCGCAACTTTCATTGCTTTTTAAATCTTTCACCCCTTTCTGGTTCCGACAGTTTGTTGGGGCAAAATTTTTGCATACATGTCCACCACAGTATAAACATCTTTTGGGAAAAAGATATATACTTAGTGCCAATGTAGAGACATGATATTTAGGTGGTCCTAAAGTTGTGAATACTTCTATTCCATTATTATTCACCCTATTCCATGGATGACAACATCTAACCTTTTGTCCAATATTTTTCTTTACTAACTTATTCGAAGTTTTCAATTCTTGTGGATTTGTATTCCTTATGTTACTCATAGCTGTTTATTGTTTAAATCCATATCATATAATGAAGGCTACAACTTGAGACTACTCAGATCAATAATTATGTTTTGTAGAATTATTTTTTATTGTCAATACTGTTCATAAACCTTAGAAAAGTAGGGTGTCTATTCTGTTATTAGCTTCTACATTATTCTAATCAACTCATATATGAACAAAAAATAGCTGAGTCATTTTGAAGTTATATATCATCAATTTGAATGTTTATACTATATATTATGTAGGTATAAAGCTTACTTCTTAACGTAAATAGCTATTTTACTATGCAGAGGTAGAAATAGTTTTTGATTTATTTTGATTCATATGGTTTGCAATATTAGAAGCTGCAACCCCTTCCATGGGAACCTACCTTTAGTTTTTTGTATTTTTTAGAAAGTAGTTTGTTTCCATAACTTGAGAATCTCAAACTAGTAATAAAATAATAAGTTTTGCTTCTGCATAGGATTATCCAGCTCTAAATCCATTTCATATTAGCAACACATATACCATTCAAAATAGAAAATTTAAACATTCTAGAGTTAAGGACACTATAAAATTAAAGTTATACATTTTTTACCCATAACCAAAAGAGTGCTTAGAATAGCACAAAAACCATTATTATTCCTTTGGTTAAGAATAAGATAATCCAACCATCACTAGTTTCATACATAACTCAAAGGAAGCATAAGGATTCACTAAAACTAAGAGAAAAGGGTTCATAAATACAAATTTTCTATTATTGTCTATAGTGCCTCAAAATCACCGACTTTACAAACCCAAACAATGTTGTGAGATGTTATACTTATAGGGATTTCACCCCTATACAATCACCTACAGATATTTAATATTGTTTAGAAATATTCACAATATAATATATTTGATTACAAATCCCCAAAAGGAGATAAACAAGAAACAAGAGAGAAGAAGGTGAGAACCTGGAGGCTTGGATTCTGAGGTGGTAAGTCGATGGCATGCAAATATTCACTGCTACATACTCTATGATGAACTATAACTGATTGAATGTTTGAAGATGTTAAGTTGATGATCATGCAAGGCATTAAATCAGTTAATGTATTGTATGGTCATTGATGTCAACTTGATATAATCTGTATGGTCATGGACATACTGCCAAAGAATTCAAAGAACCGTTGAATCAAAGACTATGCTATTAGTAATGCATATAAGTCAAGTATTCACAAAGTGACTATATACACCAACGAAGTGCATGCCAACGGACAGAGTAAAAGAGAAAAGTCATAGTGTTACTCGACAAGCAAATGCACAACATTATTGATGAGCAAAGTCACAGTGTTGCCCGAAAAGAAAAACATAGAGTAACCCGACAGACATAATTACAGTGTTTCCCAAGGGAAAAGATAAGGATGGAGATCCCGAAGACAACTGAAGTCACCCTGACAGAATAGTCAGTTATCACTGATGACTAACTGAAGTATTGACCGATAGAACAGAGAGTTCAAAAAAAAAAATGCTTAGCTGTCAAGAGTTATAAATAGACTTAATTGATACTTATCTTTGTTTTAATCGACCAGATAAAGCTGGAGATAAGAAAATGATTTAAAACTTATTTGTCTAGTTGGCAAGAAGATTTCTACAAGATAAAATAGGAGTTTTCTTTAAATCTTATTAGCGAGAATTGTGGATCACGCCAAGAATCAAGAAAGCCAAGAAATGGTGAAATCATGTCTATAAAGAGACAACCCAATTCATTACGAATGGTGGGGTTAACAAGAGAAGAGAGAATAGATGCTGAAGAGATTCTGAAGGAGAAGAAATTCTTCATTCAGAACTAATCAACAAGCTAAGGAAAGAGCTAGATTTTGTAGACACCGACGAATAGTGAAACAACATCACCGAGTAGAACAGTGTGGAGGAAAGGTATTGAATTGATTATATTGATCATAGAGGTAATGTACTTACAATAGATTTGAAAATCTGCAATTCAAGTTGTATGTGTGAACAAATCACTTTACTGTTTCAGTTTAACCATTGAAGCATCAAGTCTCTTAACTGAGCATGACTTAAAAGTATTTTGTAATTGAGATACATCCCAAGGAGTATCAAAAAGTTTGATCATAGAAAGTAGCATTGGATATGCCCAATACCTATTGAAAAGCCAAGTGAGTGTTTGATCAAGGATGGTAGCATTAGATGCCAGATACTAGGTGACAAACTATCTTTTAAATCCTCTAACAAGGTCACACCTAACAGTGTGTTTGTAACCTTTAACAGGATTGGCTCTTAACCGAGCTCACTTCAGAAGAGTGAAAATTTGGGGTACCGGTCCCAGTGGTTTTTCCCTTAACAGGGTTTCCATGTTAAAAATTCATGTGTTATGTGTCTATATTTCATTACTTGATTATTTTGTATTTCACATAAGTTATTCTGGATTGATCGGTATACACTAGTTATTTATTGTGTTACGGTAAATAGAAAGATTGCTTATCGGTAAATATACATAAGAAGGTTTTAAAAAGCATTTCGACAAGTAGTAATTTGTTATAAGTATTTCAAGGCATTCATCTTGTAGGACTGAGTATAACTAGAGGGTAAAAAGTGGTGTAGAAACCTAAAATTGACCAGGTGTATCTCAAGCATTCCAAACTATAAATCTCAACCAACTGCCTTTAAATCTCATATCAATGCAAAACAAATGGATCAAATCAAATGGACGTTTATCAAATCAAATGGACAAAAATCAAATCAAATTAAAATATCAAATAATCATGAAATCAAATAATTAAATTCAAGCCTAAAGGGATTAATCACATTATGCAATTGATTTTTCAATTGTATAGTTCAAATCAAAAGATCAAATCCAACCCAATCACCCTTCCATGGCTAAATTAATTAAATGATGGAGTTATTTAATTCCTAATATCTTTGAGACAACCAACCAATTTTCCTTCCATTTGAAAACACCTCAAAGCTTTTGACTTAACCAAACTTTGATCATGATCAACTCACTCTACCCCCTACCCTTGGGAAAATGCCATAAATACAAGTCATTTCCTTTGTGTTTGGGATCCAAGAATTTCAAGAGCAAAAAGATCCTTACTATAGGCATATTGAGAGCATTTGATAGCGTTGGAGAGCTTTTGAGAGTATTTCAGAATTTGCATAGCATTTTGGCATATCATGTTTATGAGCATTTGTTGTTTTCTAGCATATCTTGGAGCATTTTGAGCATTCTAGTTAGATTTAAGCATTTGTTTATCATTCGTATCTTGTTCTAGGATTGTCCTTGAGAGAGATTAAGCCTGAGAGCTCTCTTACCAAAGCTTGGATATAAAACCATGAGATGATATAGATTCTTAGCTTCAATTCTTAGATTAATTTGTATTATCTTTCCATAGAATTATTGTTCTTAATCTTAATTTCATGAAGGTGTATATTCATACACACATAATGGCGCCCACCGTGGGGCTCTAAGCCTCTTTACTAACATTTTTATCATAAGATTTGGTGTGTTTTCTTTGTTCTTGCTGTTATTTTTGCAGAAAATAGGGGAAGAGCCGTGTATGCGATGCCAAGAGCCGCCTATGAACACAAAAATTCCGCCTACGGAGCTTGATTTGTCTCCGTCTTTCATACTACTACCGCATTTTAGATAAATTGGGCCGCCTACCAGATAAATCGTGCCGCGCGGCTAGATAAAGTGCACTGCCTGAGATTTTTCAACAACTGCTTAAAAGCAATCTCTGGCCGCCTTTTACACTTTCTGTATCGCCTGTTCATTTTAGTTAGCCGCCTATAATATTTTATGAGCCGCATGTTAAGATTTAAAAGCCGCATATAAAGTTTTAATTTATGATTAAGAACATTTGACAGCTGCCCTTTAGCTGTTAAATGCCGCGTAATTGCTTTTGCTTTAAATCATATTTTGATTAATTTGGTCACTGTTGTAACTCTCTGTGTTTTTTTGTCTTGCAGATGAAAAATCACCCAAAGGTGCAGAAACAAGAGAAACGGATCTCAAAGCCTAGCAAAGAGGTAAGAATCAAAACCAAGAATGATAAGGAAATACATACATCAAATTTGTTAGAGAGTTTATTTGAGGAAGAACACTTGTATGATCACTAAATTAAGGTGTTTTTTTTGCTCACAAATGAAAATTTTATACTCTCTAATTGATTTTTATGCTTACTTCTTTAAAGCTTTAATTGATAAATCTTTCATTTAAAAGAGCTTTTAGAAGTTATTTTTGTCATTTGAGTTTTTTTCCAAGTTTCCTTCACTTTGCCTCACTTTGTGCTGACTAACTTGTTGGAGAAGACGGAGTGGGAACGATCGCCACTAGGTGAGTAACAAAAACAAGCCAAACACTCAAAAATGTGCCTAACCTTGCTAGCTTCGAAATCAAGTACTTATCTAATCAAGCTTGCATTACTTAACTTGTGGCAATTCATTTGAATCTAGTATAAATAAGGACACCTTACTATTTTCTATTCAAGCAAGACATCAGGTATATGCTCTCAAATTTTCAAAGTTGATCAAAAAGCCAAAAGTATCAAGTTTGGGTGGTCAAAAGAAAGGAAGGATTAATTGAACCACACATATTTATTTTTAAGAACCTCCTTGTCAAAAGTTTGAAAATGAACAAATCTGTTTGAGGTGTTTGGAACAAAAGAAAAACAATAGGGATATGCTCTTCACTCTTTGAGTGAATCAGATTCCCAAACTTGTTGGACTGAGTTCAATTCTTGCTTTTCATGAACATGCTAGCTAAATAGATCTTTAAAGGGCCTACCTCCCGAGAATTGCCTTATGAGGATGGTGAGAGGCAATGACCCAAAGTGAGAGATATTTGCTTTTACTGCAATATCGTCCAACCCACTATAAATAATGCACTTTACCTTAATCGAAAAGTGACTAAAACTTGTGCAAGTCATCCTCACTTCCTCTAGTAGTCCTTTGAGATTGCGCAAAATTATACTTTTGTGTATGTGAGAAGCCCTCAAAGGGGTAAAGGATCTTGTCAAGGTTTAGACCGGAATAGTTTGAGACCTGATAAAGTAGCAGACCTACCTTTGTAGAGCCATGATTAAAAGCCAAATTTGTTGACTCTAAGGTAGATTTCTTGGAAGACATTCTTGTGCAAACCTGTTAAAACATCCGAGAACATACACTTTAGCATGGTTTTAGGAAAATGGTACAATTTTGATGTGTGTGTTGAGCTTGTACTCTATTTTGACGCAAGAATATTTTTTGATAAATCTGATCAAAGACTTTAAACTTTTAAACCCAGAAAATACCAATAAAATTGTTAAAATCAACTTTGATCAGCAAAGCGTCGCGTATCATCATTTCAGAGCCACTTATAAACAAAACTGGGCCACTTGTCAATCGTAAAACACCGCTTAAAAGCATTAAACAACCGCGTATTAACTGGAAAGAGGCGCATAAAGATATTTCAAAATTGCCTGTCAATAGACAAACGCCGCTTGTCAACTACAGAGTGCCGCGTACAGGTTTTCCAGTAACCGCTTGTTAACATTTAAAGGCCGCCTACACACAGGTAAGAGCCGCCCAAAATTTTAAAAGGGAAAAAAGTGGGTATTTGCCGAAGGATTGAAAACAAAAATGTCTAATTTTTGGATACCCTTTTGGATGTTCTATCACTATGGATACCTAACTTGATCAGAATCTGCCATTATTGGGCATTTTGCAAATTTATACACAGATTGGTCATTTAAGCGAGTTTGAAATCTAAGGTCTTCATTTGACATATGTTAATGTCAGTTTTTTACTCGATCTCATTACATCAAGACTACCCTACAACCAGATGGATCTTATCTGAGACAAGAGTGTCCCTTCCTGGGTGATCCTTTTTCTGCAAGTCCCTTACACGAACCCATCAAAGAAACAAAACCGAGGATGTCTTTTCTATTTGGCCATAACGATCCCGATCAGATTAATCACGTGAACAAGGATATGAGCAAACAAGGAAATATTGATCCTAACAACAATACCAACGGAGGGATAAACATGGATCCCAACAATCAAGGGACGAACAATACCAACAACGGTGGCAATATAGACCCTAATGATGAGGAGTTAACTAATGAAAAGGTTGATGAGGCTATGCAAAGCCCTTTCTTTATGAAACTCATGGAAAAAGTGTTGGAAAAAGACAAGGAGAAGTACTTCCTAGACCTAGCACAAGCAGGTCTCAAACTTCCACACGATTATGATGTCACTAAGCTCCAACGAGAAGAAGCCAAGGCTAACCCCATTGATATCATGAACAAACAATTCCAACTTTTTTAGATACAATTGGACACATTAAAACAAAGTGGGGCTCCTAAACCTTTTTCTATTGAAGCCTTGTGTCCATTTCCTTTTGACAAGTCCTTAGTCATGATACCATTTCCAGCAAATGCTATTTATCTGAAATATGATAAATATAAAGGAACATTTGATCCTAAAGATCACTTAAGGGAATTTTGCGCCCTAAGTCTAGAGGTCATGCATGACACAACTTACCTTATGAGGTTATTCCCTAGAAGTTTGGGAGGTATGTCAATGGAGTGGTTTTTAAAATTACCCTCCGGCACTAGAACCTTTGAGGAATTGGCCTCTAAATTTGTAACTCACTATTCTTATAACATCAAACATGAGGTTACAATGCTTAATCTATGCAATACCAAACAAAGAGAAGGAGAGGGGTTCCTACTTTTCCTACAACGATGGAGAGCGGTATTTGCTAGATACTGTAATGTCCCCAAATTGATAGAGAATAAATTAATTAAGTTAATTAATTATTTGGTCCCTATTTAAAATAAATATTATTAAGGACCTTTAATTAATTAATGGGGGGGCCCTTTTTATTTAATTATTGTCCGTAGGTGTTTACCGGGTCGACGTGTTGGAAACAATTGTTTAATTGTGTATTGTCCTTGATGTTACACAAATGTCATATCATTCATTAGATAGAATCTACCGAGCTCAGAATGTTCAGCAAGGCAGTTAACCAAGTCTACCGAGCTCAGACGGTAAGAGAAGCTATTTATAGAGTCTACCAAGCGCTCCAGAATACTATACCGAGAAGTTAGTTACTACCGAGCTCACTCGGTCGACAAAAGAAATTCAGT
>MU223999.1:1025124-1040459 GCA_018584345.1 Thuja plicata
ATTCCTCATGCCATCATCACGGATAATGGAAAATAGTTTAAGAACAAAGATATTCATGAACTTTGTGACACATTCCACATTACACATCACTCTTCATCCATTTACTATCCCCAAGGTAATGGACAAGTAGAAGCTACTAACAAGAACATCCTTAAAATCCTTAAGAGATCCGTTGAAAAATCAGGAAAGGATTGGCACCTTCAAATCAATCCAGCATTATGGGCCTATAGGACTAGTATTCGAACCCCGACAGGAGCTACACCTTTTTCTTTGGTTTATGGGGCCGAAGGTGTTCTTCCTTTAGAAGTTGAAATACCATCCCTCAGAGTTTCATTGCATGGATTAATAATGGATGAGGATTATAGAGTTGCCTGTCTTCAACAATTAGAATTGTTGGAAGAACATCAAACTCAAGCCTATGATCATTTGAAAGTGTATCAGAATTGAATTTCCAGGAACCATAACAAGCATATAAAGCCAAGAAACTTTTAAATAGGAGATCTAATATTGAGATAAAATGCGAAAAATTAGGCTGATAGAGAAAAAAAAGGGAAGTGGGAAGAAAATTGGCTTGGTCCTTTTGTCATTGTTTCTTCATTTGGAATGGGGACCTACAAATTGGCTGATTGTGATGGTGATGAATTGCTAGAACCTATCAATAGCATTCATCTTAAGAGGTTCCACACCTGATTCAGAGGAAAGAGTATCAGAATAAAGAGTATAAGTTGAGAGTATCAGATGAGTCAAGCATCACCCTTGTACATGGAAAAATTCAAAAATACCAAAAAAGGGAGAAAAGATCAAAAATACCAAAAAAATCAGAAATTTCAAAAAGCCAAAAACATTTGAAAAATAGAAAAAAGTGCCTTGGTGAAAACCTAGAAATAGGCACCTTGGTAGCAAAAAAAAAAAAGAAAAAGAAAAAAGAGAAAAAGAGCAATAATCCCAAGAGGTGAAAATCTGGAAACAGGCGCCTTTTGTCCCTTAGGTGTTTCCTAGTTGTATTTGTACATATTGCAGTTCCTCATCTCACTTGTCCATATGCTCATTGCATCCGTCATTTGTGCATTTCCCTAATAAAGTCTCAGAGCTACATTTTGTTGCATTCTTGGTTTAGTTGCCCACAGTTTCACTTTGATCACATTTATCACTTGGGGGCACACATCATAGATTTTGGTACCGAACGTATTCAATAGTGCAACATTATAGTCATACATTAGAAGAAAATTTTCAGATTCAGGAGAGACATTTTGGAACCTTTGATGAATATCATTGTTCAAACCTAAACAGTTTGATCACATAAACATGCTCCTTTTGTTTCATTGACTTATTTTATAAGGATTAAAAATTGACACACCCTAAATGATCAAATTGTCTAGAATTTTTATTTGAAAATCTTGATACATTTCACAAACACTTGGAATTTTGATGAGTTTTTCATTGGCTTTTTTGAGTCATGTTCTTTTTAGCTAATCAATGATGTTTCGACTAGATTGGCAATGATAAGAGACATGATGTTTTCTTAAGCTTCTAAGTGACTGTTTTGAGGAAGATTCTTTAACTTGTCTGAATCAGTCTAAGGACATGGTCATCAAAGAAACATAGAGGACATTCATATGGGATGGAGGGTTAACCTTTGTTTGTTTATGAAAAAGGATACCTTGGTTATTTAGATTTTCCATTTCTTAATACCAACATCCACTTGCAACATTGAATCTGACTAAATCGGTATTCATACTCCCATAGTTGGTCATTCAACTAGTGAGGGTTGTACTTGGTTTTGTAGAAGGGGTTACCACACGAAGGAAAGTCATATTCAAATTCTTATGGTTGCAGTGGCACCAGTAAGGATTGTATCGACTCCTAGTTCCACAACGCTCTATGATGAAAATATATCTCAGTTTGCATCTCTTTCACAAACCTCAAGGACAATTAGTTGCATCTTCATGTTAGATTAGTTGCATCTTCATGTTAGATTAATTGTATTTTGCATGTTATATTAGTTGCATCTTCATGTTAGATTAGTTGCATGTTGCATTTTAGCTTAAATGCACTCTCCAAAAGCTTAGTTCTCAAGTGACGTGTCTTTCTAGCAATTTTCCAAAGTTCAAGGGGGGATAAAAGTTGACAACACTTCATCAAGTTTATTGGTTTCAAGTCATTCAAAATGAGATTTTCCTTTGCATTCATCATCATTAGTCAAATATATTCATGTCAAGAGAAAAACAAGAAAAATAAACATTAATCATTAATCATTTTCCATATCATCATTTAGAACTGCATCTCATAAAATTAAATTTGCATACATCCAAAAAATAGAAAGATAGTTGCATTTCATTTATCATAGCACTAAGTATTGCATTCATTGCATTGCATAATTCATACATGGTTAAATCAGAAAAGCATATAGAGATAAATTGCATTAACATCATTTGCATCCACTTATCTATGTCCTACTCTAAGATATTTGCATCCATAGCACAATAGAAATAAATGCATCATAGAAACATGTAGATATGCATAAAAGGAAATCTCATAACATCATCAAAAAAGGAATCAAAGATCATCATAGATAAATGTCCATCATCAATGTCTATAAAATAAATCAGTACATCAAAGGTACATCAATATAATGGTCCATACATCAAAGTCCTGATAAAAAATACATATGATACATCATCAATGTTATATCCAGATATCATGGGTCCAAATCTGTCTCATGACCCAGCAGGGGCACCTGATCCATCTCCGACTAAACCTGTGCCTGAAGCCCCTACACCATCAGGATCCCTGTCACCTACTCTATCCTGTGCACTAGGAGGTGCCTGACTCGTGCTTGCACTGGTAGGTAACTGAGCCAGAGTAGCCAGAAACTGCTGCAGCATTGTCGTAACCTGATCCAATCTAGCTATCACTGCAGTCATCCCTATCTGTAAACCTTGCACATCCTACAATATATCATCTGTAACGGGAGGAAATGGAGGTGCTTGTGATGCTATAGGAGCTTGTGGTTCCTGAGGTGCTAAGGGTACTTGAGGTATCACCTGTGCCGTACTAACCTGTGGATCCACCTGTGGTCCCTGAATTGGAACCTATCTGGCCACCTGGACACGTCTATTTCTGTGTCTGGCCCAATCTACATCAAATCTCAAAGGAACCTGATCCTGAGCTACCTGTGCTCATGCTTGTGAGCTACCTAAATCCGTCGCCTAGGCCTCTCACATGTCCACCTCTCATCCGAGGTCTAGCTGCTCTTTGTACCTGAGGCACCTTAGGTACTCTCTAAACTCTATGCCTGCGTGATCTATCACCATCATTCCCATCGTCACCATCATCTCCATCATCATTTGAGAGATCGTCAACATCAGGAATGGGCTCTGATGGATTAGTAAATCAAATGAACCGATGTCGCAAAAACCACTCACGATACTCAGCCGACATCCCTGCATCTGCAACCTGTGGCATCATATCCCATACCCCATACCCGAGATAATCAATCTGCAAACAAGCTAATCAGTAGTAAACCTATGCTCCCCACATCGATCTCTCAGCATGTACTCTGGCATAGAGTGCCATACCCTGCGACATATCCTACATGCGACCAAACTGAAGAAGTACTCTCCCATAGCAAAATATCTCAATCACTAATGGTGATCAGCCTATCATCCATCAAGGTGAAAGCATATATGCTAACTCATCATCATCCTCCTGCCACCTCTCACACTGTAGATATGGCCTCCATCCTACCTGATCGATATCATCAATGGCATATTTCCAAAAATTCACCTTGCCCAGATGATGCTGGACAACCATGCCGTCATATTAAAATGCATACGGATAACCATGAGCCCGTACTCAAGCTAAAACTGGCCTCGTAATAAGCAGAAGCTCCCAAGTCCATAACTGTAATAATATCAAACCTGTAGAAACAGCTGCACTGCGCCGATACACAATCTCGTGAAGATCATGATATAACTGAGCCAAAACACAAGAGCCCCAATCCAATCTCCGTGGATGTGCAATCAGGTCCTCTAAAATTCAGCCCCATCTGACCGCAAAACCATGACCTCTTATATCTAGCAAAAGTAATCCCCCAATTATAGCTCCTAATAATGCTGGTAAAGTGGAAAATGAGGCAAACTGTGTCCAAGTAATGCAATCATCATCAATGGTGTTATCTCCAAACACCCATCTGCATACACTGCTATCATACATTGAATCATAATACACCCGCTCTCCATGAGTCGGGATCCTCAATAATCTATACACATCCTCTGGCGTAATAGTCATCTTACCAAGAGGTAAATGAAATGTATTATGGTCAGAGTGCCATTGCTCTATCATAGCTGTCAAAAAACCTCGGTTCAACTAAAACCGAGGGAGATCTAATAGGAAACTGAGTCCACATGTCTCAATGGTACGCCGCTCAGGAGGCGTAAGCTCATCTACTAAATCAAAAATCCATAACGCTACACTTCATACCTGCAACTTGCGGTAATGTTCCTACATTTTGAAATAAAGTGCATCATGTTAGTTTTTCTCTTGGTGAACCATTCTACGTCAATAAAAAAATTAAATATATCTTTGCTCTAACTTGAGCATATCAACTTATTTCTCCTATCCTCTATATCGTGAGACACAAGGACAATTCGTAATCATTTTTAATCATATCTGATTGACCTATCAAAAATTCATCATTATGAATTTTCTAATATCCTAAACACTACATGACATTCTAGAAAAATATTTTCTAGTTTGGAATCTAATCAGGTCATCTGGACGATCAATCACACTAAGTTCATGTATTTCCTATATCCAATTCCAATTTTATGGTAGGCGGCACTTAACTTAGTGTAAGCAGCTTTTTAAGCCCCGCGGCTTTTTAATCTTTAAAAGTGTCTCTTTAAAAATTAGAGGTGATGCTTAACTAATTAGGAGGTCTTTTACACGCCTACACGGCTTTTGACACCTCATATGCGGCCTTTAAAAACTAGGGTTTTTCCAGGTGGCTCATTACTATTTGGGTGACAATTTTGCCCTAGCTCCTACGTGGCTAAGGATTGCACCTACATGACTCTTTAACACGCGGAGGTGGCTTTTCTCTGCCCTACGCAGAATTTTACCTATCCTACATGGCATTTTGCTAAAATTTTCCTAAAAAGCAATAAAAACATGTATTAAATGCTACTTTAAGAGCAATGAATGCACTAAGAGAGTTTGAACCACTCACCGGAGGCTCGTAGTCAGGAGGTCTCTGATATCTGCGCGCTTGCTCAAATCTGTGCTCTTGAATGGGGACCACCATCGCTATCAATCGTCAGAGGCTCAGAGCAAAATCTCAATAGCAAAAAGTGAAAATGAATAGTAAATTTGAGGTTTTCAACCTATTTAAGCTATTTTAACCTATTTTATGAGATTTTTGACCTAGTCAAACCTAATCTACATATTCTGCACACTGGGGCATTTGTTCGACATCTTTCCAAACCATCATTGATATCAAAAATGCAATCATCTTGGATCTCTTCTATCAACTTTGTTCAACAATTTTTACTTATGATCAATATGATTTAATTTCCGAGGGGGTATCATCATATCATCCAACTAGGATTCTGCATTATATCTTATATCAAATCTAGGGCATTGAAATTTCAAACTTTATCAGGGTTTCATATCGGAGTTTCATATCAAAGTTTTCATATCAGAGTTTCATATCAGGGTTTCATATCAGATTTCATATCAGAGCATCATATTAGATTTTCATATTGGAGTTTCATATCAGAGTTTCATATCAGGGTTTCATATCAGGACTTCATATCAGGTTTTTATATCAGGTTTTCATATCAATCAATCAGCTCATCAACATTGAATCAACGATAAGGACAATCAAGCTTTCTTTGAATCAGTGTGCTTCGCACATCAATTTAAAGAGGGGCATTTGTAGACACCTAAAATTGACCAAGTGTATCTCAAACATTCCAAACTATAAATCTCAGCCAAATGCCTTAAAATCTCATCTCAATGCAAAACAAATGGATCAAATCAAATGGACGTTTATCAAATCAAATGGAAAAAAATAAAATCAAATTAAAAGATCAAATAATCATGAAATCAAATAATTAAATTCAAGCCTAAAGGGATTAATAAAATTATGCAATTGATTTTTCAATTGTATAGTTCAAATCAAAAGATCAAATCCAACCCAATCACCTTTCCATGGCTAAATTAATTAAATGATGGAGTTATTTAATTCCTAATATCTTTGAGACAACCAACCAATTTTCCCTCCATTTGAAAACACCTCAAAGCTTTTGACTTAACCAAACTTTGATCATGATCAACTCACTCTACCTCCTACCCTTGGGAAGATGCTATAAATACAAGCCATTTCCTTTGTGTTTGGGATCCAAGAATTTCAAGAGAAAAAGCATCCTTACTATAGGCATATTGAGAGCATTTGATAGCATTATAGAGTTTTTGAGATTATTTCAGCATTTGCATAGCATTTTAGCATATCATGTTTAGGAGCATTTGTTGTTTTGTAACATATCTTGGAGCATTTTGAGCATTCTAGCTAGATTTGAGCATTTTTTTATCATTCATATATTGTTCTAGGATTGTCCTTGAGTGAGATTAAGCCTAAGAGCTCTCTTAACAAAGCTTGGATAGAGAGCCATGAGATGATACAGATTCTTAGCTTCAATTCTTAGATTAATTTGTATTATCTTTCCATAGAATTGTTGTTCTTAATCTTAATTTCATGAAGGTGTATTTTCATACACACAAGTGATACTAAGTTTTAAAGGTTAATTTAAGAATTAATTTTTTAGGCCATTGATTCACCCCCCTCTCAGTTATTACTAACAATTAGTATTAGAGCTTGTGTGCTTAGAAGGAAGATTTCAAGACCTAAGCTAAAGATCACAAGATGAACAGACGAGATGTGCCCAAGTTGAACAAAGACAACTTTTCTTCATGAAAAAGAAGAATAAGACTCCACTTATCAGGTATTGGAAATGATGTTACTCAATAGTTAGATACTAGATATGTGTTTCCCACATGAGCACCCATAGTTGAAAAAATGAGAGAGAAGCATGAGCACAACTGCATGATGATAGAGCTTGCTTCCTTACTCTCCGGTGCTGAATTTGAAGATGTCAAAGCATGTACAACTACAAAGCATATGTGGGACAAATTGAAGCTTGTACATGGTGGTGATAAAAATGTTCTAAGAGCCAAGGCAGAAAGCCTTAGAGGAAAGTTTGATGATCTCAGAATGAAAGAAGGTGAAAGCATCACACAATTCAACACAAGAATCAAAGAGGTAGTCAATGCTATCCAAGGAGTTGGAGGTGTACTGGATGAAGATACAGTGGTAAGTAAAATTCTACAAACCTTGCTGCCTACTTATGCTATTAGAGTATCTGCCATACAATAAATGAGAGCAGTAGAAAATAGCAATGTTATTCTAGATAGTTTGATTGGAAGACTAATTTCATTTGATATGAACAACTTTGATAATAGTGTCTTACCAAACATAGAGTCTGCATTCAAATATTCTTTAAGAATAAGTAAATCAAGTCATAAACAAACTATAAGAAAAGATAGTGATAGTGAAAGTAAAGAAGAAGATCTTGATGAAATTGAAGCACTTATGGCTAAAAGAATGCAGAGAGGCAAAGGTAAATATACAGGTAAATTACCACTTATTTTTTTTAATTGTAAAGAGATTGGACACTTTACTACAAGATGTCCTAACAGGAGAAAAGATGACAGAAGTAATGACAGGTCATTTGAAAACAAGTATGACAAAGGTGATTATAGAAGCAACCGACAATCAGAAAGAAGAGATACCTGAGACTACAAGGACAAAGGAAAGAAGGCCATTTATCTAGCTAAATGCAAAGATGATGATACTGACACCGAATCTAATGAAGGCATCGAGATGGTATTTGTGGTAGTAAAAGATGATGAAGAAAGGTATGTAGAAACTGCACTCATATCTAAATTTAGTAAAAATGATATCTAGATCATAGATAGTGGCTGCACTCACCATATGACCGGTGAAAAACAAAATTTTGAGACTTTTGAATACTACAATGGTAGTTCAGTAAGAGTGGGTAATGTCACACCTTGTCCAGTTGAAGGTAGAGGAACTATAATGTTGAATAACCTGATAAAATGTGAAAATGTTTATTGGGTGAAAGGATTAAATTATAATCTATTGAGTGTTTCTTAGTTGAATAATTCAGGTCACAGAGTAGCATTTGAAAATAAGAAGGCAAAGATCTTCAATGAATTAGGAAATCTGATTGGTACCGGTGAGAAGACAAAAGGTAGCCTATTCTATCTGAATGATATTGACACCACTTGCCTAATGGCTAGAAAAAAAGACATATGAATGTGGCACAAAATATTGTGTCATGTGAACTTTGACAACATGATAAACATAAGAAAAAAGAGAAATGTAAGAGGCTTACCAACGATGACCAAGCTTGACAATATCATGTGTAAGAATTGTCAAAAAGGTAAGATGACAAAGTCTAGTTTCAAAAGCAAAACCCATACATCTGATGTCATTCTAGAATTAGTCTATACTGATTTATGTGGACCCATGAGGACAAAGTGTTATTATGGTGATAGATATTTTATTCACTTTTTTGATGATTACTCTAGAATGATGACAGTAATGTTTGTAAAAGATAAATCTGAAGCATTCAAGATGTTTAAATGGTACAAAGCAATGGTAGAGAAACACAGTGGTAAATAATTGAAATGCTTAAGGTCAGATAGAGGAGGGGAATTTATTTCAGATGAATTCACTAACTTTTGTAATGAGC
The DNA here is from genome assembly GCA_018584345.1 of Thuja plicata. NCBI lineage: Eukaryota > Viridiplantae > Streptophyta > Pinopsida > Cupressales > Cupressaceae > Thuja > Thuja plicata. The sequence continues at coordinate 1,033,962 of MU223999.1, forward strand.
ATGGAATCAAAAGACAGGTCTCTGCACCAAGAACACCACAACAAAATGAAATTGCTGAAAGAAGGAATGGATCCATAGTTGATTGTGCAAGGACACTAATGATAGAGAAAGGAATCAGCCAAATATTCTGGAGGGAAGCTGTCAATACTGCCATTTTCACATTAAACAAAGTACAATTGAAGAAAGACACCAAGAAGACACTTTATGAGCTATGGTATGGTTACACACCCAATGTAAGTTGCTTCAAAAATTTTGGTAGTCAATCTTATATCTTAAAATATGATAGAAATGGAAAAATTGACTCCAAGAGTGATGAAGGAATCTTTCTAGGGTATTCCACCAAGAGAAAGGCTTATAAATGTCTCAATAAAGCCTCTATCAAAATTGTTGAAAGTACAAATGTAAAGATAGATGAATTTGCAGAGAAGAATGAAAAGGAAAGGAAAAAAGATCCAGAGGACTACCACAGGTTTATTTACAATGAAGAACCTGACACTCTACCCGACCAACAATGTAGAGCTCATGAGAAATAGATTATTGCACCTGAGCATCGGGCTGCAAATACCGACGATCAGAATATTGCTCAAGATTATGCACCAAGCGATGGAGAACAGAATGAAGGATACAATGATGATCAAGATGATAGACAAAGAGTTGAACCTGTACTTGCCAGATATGTTAGAAGAAACCATCCACAGAGCCAGATCATTGAAGAAAAGAAGGATGGTATGAGAACCAAAAGTAAGTCTCTAAATACAAGATGTCTTATTTGTGATTATGAGCCAAAATCTATCAATAATGCACTTGATAATAATGAATGGATAAGTGCTATGAACGAAGAGATTGAAAAGATAGAGAAAAACAAGACATGGACACTTGTACCAGGACTAGATGACAAGAATATCATTAGTACAAAATGGATATTCAGGAATAAACTGAATAAGAATGGAGAAGTCGCCAGAAATAAAGCAAGAATAGTATGCAAGGGGTATGCACAAGAAGAAGGGATTGACTATCGAGAAACCTTTGCACCTGTTGCTAGGCTAGAAGGAGAGAATATTACTTTCTTATGCTGCATATAAAAGATTTAAGGTATATCAAATGGATGTCAAGTCTGCATTCCTAAATGGAATACTTGAAGAAGAGGTATACATTGAACAACCAGAAGGGTTTGTTGATTGAGACAAGAGGGACATGGTATGTAGACTACACAAAGCCTTGTATGGATTGAAACAAGAACCCCAAGCCTGGTATGAAAGACTTCATTCCTATCTAATAAGTATTGAATTTGTAAGGACTAGTGAAAATAGTAATCTTTATTTGAAGGAAAATACTGATGCTAACATTTTTATTGCTAAGATATTTGTTGATGACATCATATTTGGAGGCAATGATATGCTATACAAATCATTTGCAAATGAAATGAGCAAAGAGTTTGAGATGTCTATGTTTGGAAAGATCAAGTTCTTTCTTGGTCTACAGATCATGCAACAAGATGAAGGTATTTTCATTACACAATCCAAATACATCAAGGAAGTGCTGGAAATATTCAAAATAGAAGATTCCAAACTAGTTGGAACACCGATGACAACTGGATGTAAGATGACAAAGGAGGAAAATTCAACAGAGGTAAATCAGATTTTGTACAGATCAATGATTGGAAAACTCATGTATGTTGTACATACTAGACCAATGATTGGAAAACTCATGTATGTTGTACATACTAGACCAGATATTGCACATGCAGTAGGAATAGTTGCAAGATTCTCTACTAATCCCAGGGAATCACATATGACTACTATGAAAGGAATCCTAAGATATCTGAAGAATACCGAGGAATATGGCTTATGGAATAGAAGAGAAGGCAAATTTGAACTTAAAGTCTTTACCGACACTGATTGGGCTAGAAATATTGATGACTGGAAAAGCACAACTGGAGGAGCATTCTTTATGGGTGAAAAAATTGTCACATGGATCATCAAGAAACAAGGATGCATCTCTTAGTCTACTGCAGAAGCATAGTATATTGCTGTTGCTGCAAACTGCTCAAATATTGCATGGATCAAATAGTTACTGGAAGGTATGCATATAAAAATTATTGAACCAGTAACTATCTATTATCATAATACAAGTGTAATAAAAATTTCCAAGAATCCAGTCATGCATGCTAAAACAAAGCATATTGCCATCATGTATCATTATTTGAGATAACAAATTCAAGAAAAGGAGGTGATACTTGAGTATGTGCAATCAAAGGAACAATTAGCCTATATCTTCACCAAGCTACTGCCCAAGGATGCATTTGAGTACTTGAGAAAAAGACTAGGGGTCAGACCCTTGTCTACTAGTCAGTAAATTGAGTAGAAGGTGTGTGTGTGTGTGTATTTGGGAACCTGTTAAGAAAGACACAAACACTCAATAAGTCATTTCATTAGTTTGAAAGGTTAGATAAAGCATACAAAACCCATTAATATCAACCTATTGCCTGCTAACTAGGAAGAGAATTATTAGTAACATATTAGCCCTCAAAATATGCTACAATCAGTGACAAATACAACCCATCATGAAGGATTTTTAGTTTAAAATAAGCTAAAAAGAAGATAAACAAGCATTCTAGCTCTAAGCATGTGAATAATAACAATGTAAAAGCATGAAATAAGAAGTGAAATATTAGTCTAGAATTAATCTAACAACATAACAATGCATTTACAATCTAAGGGGAAGGCTCATTTATAGAAGAATGAGAGAGAGAGGGGGGGAATAAGGTGAATTAATAAGTGAAGGGACTCATTAATAGAGGTGTAAGAACCATTAATTCCCAAGGCATTAATGAGGCATAGAGGAGACATAGGCTTAAGGCATCTTCATTAATGAGGCATTAATGAAAGCCTTAAAGAGGTAAGGGAAGGGTGTAAGAGGTTGGCTTGAGAAAGTGGATCTTAAGGAAGTCAAGCTTGAGAAAGTGGACTTTCTCAAGTGGGTTGAGTTGCTAAGCATTCCTTAATGGAATGTGACAACATTAGGAGGTGGGTTAGGGCTAGAATTAGGATTAGGATTAGATTAGCAAGGGTGAATGGGTTGAGAAGGGTTAGAACCCAGGGTAGAAGTGGTTGAGCTAGATTAGGTTGGGGTTTAGGGGAATATTAATAAATGAATTAAACTTATTTAATTTATTTAAAAATATAGGAATTAATTATTTAAACAATTTAATTGCTTTTTAAAAATTAGGGGACTATAGCCATTTTAATTAAATTAAATAGGTTAGGGGAATGGTTTATTTGCAAGTGGGTAATTGATTTAGGGATTTATTTAATTCCTTTATAATTAAATACTATAGCCATGTTTGGTTTTGGTTTGAATTGATTTGAATTATATGGCTATAATAGTTAATATAATTTAGTGATAAAAATCACCTAGGACATTAAATTGATTTGAAGAATTATGCCAAGCAATAATAGGGTCGTTTGGACATAATCGAGGGTATGATCACACTTAGGAAAAATAGGGTCCATAGTTGTAATAGACCAAATTTAGGTGGTTACATTTGCCCATCTTTGAATTGATGTGCGAGCAGCGCATTGATTCAAAGAAAGTTTTCAATTTAGACTTCAGAAAGATTGAGAATTCTGTTCTTGGTTGTCGAATGAAATGTTGATGAGATCAGTCTCGCACTTGATTAAACCAAACTGATAGAATTGATTTTGAACTTGGTTGTCGTCCAAAGATCAATAAAAGATTTAAAAATACCAATTCTGAACTTGGTTGTCGTCCAAAAATTGATAATACTGATTATGAACTTGGTTGTCGTCTAAAAAGCCAGTATGAAGCTGCTAGGAGCTTAAAAAAAATCTTTTAAAATGAGAAAACATAAGATATCCAACTCATGAGAACCAAAGATTTCTATGCAACAGTTCCAACTTTAGTCAAAGAAACTGTTATGCCCCTAGTTTGTTTGATAACGAAGTCATTTTTAATGCAATTTTGAGAAAAAAATTAATTGATGATAGTGTGATCATGCCCCCTCGAGAACGCAATCAAAGGAAAAAGAATAAATCCCTCAATTGAAAAGAACATAACACTTGTAGGAAGTAGTTAGGGAAAGAAAGAACAGAGTAGAAGAAGTGAAGGAGCGGGGGTGTGTTTAAGAGTAAACACACAAGTACCAAGTTAATCACATTGACAATATGAGTTTGATTTTGTTCCCGATAGATCAAAGATTTCAGGAAGCATGGGTATTAGTAATAGACTTGGATTTCAGATGAATTATAAATAGAAAGGAGTTTGAGCTCAAATCCTTATGTTTTTCTTTCAAAAATGCATCATGCAATCTCTAAATGCAGCTATATGCAGACTCTTAGGACCTTGTCACTGATTAGCAAATATTACAACATTATTATCATCATTGGGTGGTTTTGGAATGTATACCATCTGATAGTACAACCATCATTAATACCCACTAATATTATGAAAGTATGAATACTATGTTTTATTGAAATGTCAGAAATAGACTTAGGCATCAAGGCATAGAAGCCACGATAACAAAATAGGCACCTTCCTTTTAATATATCAGATTCTGAGTAAGGCAAGATATTGGACCCGTAATGACCTTGAAAATTCATATCCTTGGGTACATTATGATTTGTATACCTTAGTGAGAATCTAGATAAGAAAATAGACAAGGAAATTGTTTCAACCTCACCGTAGTTTACACATAACGAAGATTGAGATATATGCGGCTATCTACCCATAGTAGCAGCTCTTACCATAAACATCCAAGTTAAGTGAAATTTATAGGATCATTTGGAACAATCACCATATGCAGAAAATCAAGAAAATATTATGCCCCCAATCCTTGTGACTCTTTGTCTTTGTGCAGACGTCATTGAGAAACTAAGAAGAGATAATAAATTATCAATTGTGAATCAATCCAATAAAATTTATAATTACTTAGATGCCCATAGTTGAAAACATCATCAGGACATTAAAGAATCATAATCAAACCAATAACCAACTATGTGTTTAAGTAGTACTTGTTCATTCATCTGTCAAACATAGTAAAGATTCATCAATCAGAAAATTGAGCAATATGGTGTTCTGTGTCCGTGCCTTGATAGGATAATTCGTTCATGTTTGCAATCCAGTATAGCCTTGTAGGAATGTTGTGAATGTAAATGTCATGTCCCATGTTATGAAAAGACACCCTTGTTTTGAAAAATGACATTGTTTGGCATGTGTCAAGAAAGACCGTGTTCATGAGGCAACCATCCTAGAGCAACCTAGCAACCATAACTGACTATGCCAACAAAGATGCCCCCAGTGTAGAATGACTTATTCCTAAGACGTAAAGATAGACAAAACCCAAGCGAGGATAAGATAGTCATGTAGGAAAATGAAGTCAGCATATGAGCATAGACAAAATTATGAAGGCCTAGTATCAGTAGTGCATTGATAGATGGAGCGCAGAACACAAGTGATGCTTGATTGCTAGGTTTTCAACACTTGGCAGGATTCTTTTTCTTTCTTTTTGATACCAAGATGCCTGTTTTACCAGGTGCTCATCAAGGCACTTTTTCTTTTTTTTCAATTTTTTTGCTATTTTTTTTTTTTGAATATTTTTGTAGTATCAAGGCGCCTATTTACTAGGTTTTCACCAAGGATACCCATTTTGTAGGACCTTTTCCACTATTTTTGGATTTCTTCAGGATCAATTTTCTGAATGTTTTTGGTATTTTGCAAGAACTTTTTGCTGTACAGGCTCTGCTAGCTGAACATTAAGCGTAGAACCGCGTCAAATGTAGATTGTTGATAGGATCTGGAAGAACATCTCCCTCAGGTGTATCTAATTGATAAGCTCCAGTCCCAAAAGTAGCAGTGATGACATAAGGTCCTAGCCAGTGTGTAGAAGATTTGTAAAAGATTACCAATTCTCAAGCATAATCATATTTGTGTGCCCCCAATGTCTAGAAATGTGTAGGGTGTTATGGATGTATTGATATCTCAGAAGTGGATTGGCAAAGGTGGAGGAAGAAAGTGAATGCCACCCTCAAGGACATTCTCCTTAAGATTACCCAAGCTAGGAAAATATAATATAGCAATGTAGGCTCATACAACGGTGCTAAATGTCAGATAGGATAATGACCTGATGTCATGAATAGTATGTAGGATATCATGTAGTCCCAAAAGAGTGTACATGTCAAGAGAGTTCTTTAGAACTTGTTTTTCATTTTATTTTGTTCTTTCTTTTGATCAAGACCAAGGGGTCAACTGATAGGACTAGTGCCAAGATAGTGAGTAGGGACATGGGATAAGCAAGACCATGATAATGTGCAACAGACAAGAGCAAGTGAGCAAGATTATAGATGTCAATATGTAATTTGTTCATGGATAGGCTCAACCTTGTCACGATCACCAGATGGAAAATGGATGAAAGATATGAGGGATATGATGTCATGGAAGGAACTTGCCCCCAAGTGAAGAGTGCAAGTAGGAGGAATTACG
>MU223999.1:1068026-1090595 GCA_018584345.1 Thuja plicata
ATTCAATATCATAGCTTCATTGTTAGATTCAATTCTACTACTTGCTAGCATTCTTATTTCAATTATTGATTTCAAGGTTAATTCCTAAATCAGGGTTTGACTAAGGCAAACCCCTCCCCCCAAAAAACAAACCTCTTTTTCTTGCAGGTACAGGTTCAGGATTGAAGATTTGAGACCAGATCTGGATACCCTTTTCAGCAAATTGTCAGGATCCGTCAATAGATTCTCTGTCGAACCTGTGTAGGTCAAGGTTGACATTATTGGGTCAGGGTTGACATTTGTGGGTCAAGGTCAACCTTTTTCATAAGACGATATTGGATCAAAAAAATATTCCTGGGTTTTGTTCGTCTCTGCGTTCCGGTTCTGGATCATATTTCAGTTTTTCCAGAAACAGTCTACAGACCTCATAAAACAACATTCTTTGATCTGCAATATTTCAAGGTTAGTGCATTTCTCCTATCCATTTCAATTCAAATCCTTAATCATTCTATAGCTATCACACATTTACACCCATTCACACACATTTTAAGAGGGAAACCTAGGATCTCCTTCTTTATTGTTATTTCCAATAGATTGATTCATTTATGCATTGATCCTTTTTGGGTTGATCAATTTGGATCTTTCCTTTGTGCATTTGAGAATAAAGGGGAATGTCTTATTTATCCCTCCACTAAAAACATTAAATGTAAGGTGATAAGTGATTTGAGTATCAAAACACTCTTATTCCATAACAATCATTTTTCTCCATTACACGCATAAATGCCCCAGTGATAGAAAATTAAAATTTTAGTACCCCAATTTTTAAAATCTCGTTGCAAAACTGTGGTGAAAAATCATGTTTTGGCTAAATGATGCCCCCTCAGAAATGAAAATTAAATTGACATCAGAGGCAAAAAGATTTCGAAAAATGAAAGTACTAGGTCAATTCTGATTTGATTTTGGAAAAAAATGATGTCAGATTGACTGTAAAACTCCCAAGTGATGAAAAATATGCAGCTTTAAGGCAAGAAAGGGGGAAAAATACCATGGAATTAGGTCAAAAAGTATAAATAGGGGTAAAATTTTAATTTTTACCATTCATTTTCACTTTCTACCCCTCATTTTTGCTCTGAGCCCTTTGGAGAATTCAATGATGGTGGTCCCGATTCGTGAGAATCAATTTGAGCGAGGATGTAGATTTCAGAGACCTACTGACTATGGACCTCCAGTGAATGTTTCCAACCTCTCGGTGTATTTATTGCTGCATTTAATGCTTTGAAATGTTCATTTCACACATAATTAGAGTTTTTTATTGAAAATTTTTCCAAGTAATGCATAGGTAGGTAAAAATGACGCGTAGAAGCACTAAATTATGCTTCCGCATAGTCAAGTAGCGCATACAAGAAGCAAAGTTTCACTTAGAAAATCCTTTTTTTAAGGCATAGGATAGATGAAATGACACGTATGAAACCCTAGGTGAAAATCTAGAATCAAGTAGCGCATACAAGTAGTTAAGTTTCGTGTTGATGTGAAATATCGCGTAGGCATGCAAAATGACACATCCAAGGTATAAAGTACCGCTTAGGATGTATAAAATAATTCTTAACCAAAATTTATGGATAAGCCACCTAAAATAACGCATAGATGTAGGCAAAATGACATCTAGGTAAGGAAGAATGAAAAGCCTGATCATTTTTTATCATCTCAGATAGGATGGATATCAGATTAATTGCAAATATGTGTAGGTTTGATTTAGTGATAAAACCAAGTGTTTAGATTGTTTAGGATAATCACTTAGATGGATCTTTAAAATGTCAATCAAATAGGGTAGGATAAGATAACTGATGTATTCTCCCCTTCTCATGATATTGAGTTAGGAAAAATAATTGATGTGCTCAAAAAGATCGATAGATTGATTTGATGTTTTGATAGATTTAGAATCATCCACTTGAAATGATGATACTAATTGAATTTACTTGATTGCAAAACAGGCACGGTTTTGGAAGTTGTATGTCTAGGGCCTACCATCTTGGCTTTTAGACATGTTTTATCAGCTGACTGGGCACAAGAGATGTGTTATCGGTTGTTGTGGTTTGTATTTCCTTCTTGAGTTACCTTGGTTCCAAATGAACCGAGGTTTTCTGACAGCCGTGGCAGAGCGATGGCTGTTAGGAATAAGGTGTCTCAACCTTGTATATTTCCTTACATTTGATATTATTTGTTTTGTAATTAATTTTTTGCAAATAATTTATTTAAGTTTGATATCCATTCGGTCATTTAGTTGAGTGGACATGTTGTGTTTTCACTCCACTTGGAAGATGACAAGGATGATCAAACTTGGTCTAGGTGGATCTAGGCATCCCATTTTGTGGTAGAGGTTATTTTCCAAATGTCAGCACTTTGGAAAATGTGTAAGGTAATCATGACTAAAACGGTTATGATGGATTCCTATGATGGTCATTAATATTTGTAAGAGCTAATTGTGAAAGATTTGATGATGGGTGAAGACATGCAAGACATGGTTCCTATTTTTCCAGAGAATGGTAAACCCTAATACAGTTATCTTTGGAAGTTTCCCTAAAAAGGGAAGCGCATGATATAAGCATTTTTAGGGTTACAAATTATAGAGTGAAGTAAGTATATTGTTGGAATGTTGTTATGCTACCAGATTTGTCTTCAAGTGTTGATTATCTCCTGAAGGAACTTGCATTGCAAGTGTATTATAAACAACAATAGTTTTGATTAATACATTGTGCAGGTTTTGGAGTGCTAGGGTTTTTTACCGAAAGGTTTTCCTAGGGTAAATCATTGTGTCATTCTCATTTTTCTATGTATGCATGTTATTGTATTATCATTTTGTAATTGATAAGGGTTAAATATGAATTTGCACGATCCTCTTCTCAAGAGTTTAGCGTAGGGAACTATTTTCTACACACTTAGTTTCCTTTCAATGGCACTCTGACCATAATACCTTCCATTTACCACTAGGAGAGATGACTATCACACTAGAGGGTGTATATAGGATACTGAGGATCCCTACTTGAGGAGAGAGGGTATACTATGATAAGGTTTATGATGGCGATGCGTGCAGATAGGTCTTTGTAGATCCCATGATTGGAGATGGAAGTATTCCATGGGCGCAGTTCGTTGCCTTCCCATGTCTTCCTGCAACTTTAGGTGCATTGATTAATGGATTGTTGTTACCGGATCATCAGGGATATTAATTTGTTGTGGGTTGGGGTCAGATTCTTGAGGACATGATCACATATCCACGATGCTTCGACTAGGGATCCTGCGTACTAGCCCAGTTATATCACGAGTTACATCAAGTTGTATATAGAGGGAGAGCCACTCTTTTAGTAGGAGCTATCTTATTATAGTTGTGGACATGGGAGCATGTCCCTGTTACAAAGCTGATTTCTACTAGACAGAGAGATTTGGGATAACCCCTTGCATTCTTGTATGATGGCATGGTTATCTAGCATTGGCTGGGCAAGTTAGATTTCTGGAGGTGTATGCTTGATGATATAGATCAATTCGTGTGGAGACCATATCTGGGATGTGAGGCCTGCTGCGAGAATGATGACGAGTTACCCTACATTTTTCACCATGATGGATGATAGATTGGTCACCACTAGTGATCGAGAGATTTTTATTTTACAGAGTATCTTGACAGTACAGGAGTGTACATGACATGCCATAGGGATTAGCATTATATGCTTGAGTACAGGTGAAGAGATCCATGTGGGGTTCTCAGGTTGACTTCCCATATGTATTTGATGAGATTGATAGGTTAGGGTATGTTCAATGGGACACACTTGATCATATAGAATATGCTAGGATGTCTATAGACTATACACAGTGGTTTTCCTGACATAGGTTCCTCTGGTTTACCAATCCTAGTGATCTGATTCTAAATGTAGATGATCTTTTAGATGATGATGGCGTCGATGGTGGTGGATGAGGAGGTGGCAGAGTATAGAGAGTATGTAGGGATCCTTGGGTTCAGAGAGCTCCTCAGTGAGCTCAAGGCATAGGTAGAGGATAGGAAGGTCCACATATGAGGTGGTCATGTTCAAGCCAGAGGGGGTGGTTATATTATGAGACCAGTACATCCAGTACCAGTCGCAGTATGGGGACAACACCGATAGTCATCTTGTTCAGGCCAGGCAGGGTCTTGGTCCACAGATTCCAACATAATAGGTGCTACAGGTTCGTGTACAGCCATAGGTGCCTATAGGTCCATAGGTTCTAGTTCAGCCACAAGTTCCTATAGTTCCTCATGTTCCAGCGCAACCACAGGTTCCTTTAGCTCCATAGGTTCTAGTGCAACTAGGTTCTATTATTATATTGGAGCAGGATGTTCAAGGATTGTAGACTGAGTTTTCTACAGTTACCACTAGGATAGATTAGTTTGGAGCTATGATGCAGGCATTCATGGCCATGATGGATCATATACCTAGTGGTGCTAGTTCTAGTCAGGCTCCTCCCACTGCACGTGATAGATCATCAGACAGAGATCCAGATGGGACGGGTGGTATAGGTACAGGTGGATTAGGGAAAACAGATGCAATAGGTGCCCCTAGCGTGTCATGATTGATAGAGACTCGTTAGATTACATGCATTTTTTTATGTATCAGATGTATTTATTTTGATCAGGACTTTGATGTACCATATGTATTTTGATCATGATGTACCTTCTTTGATTTGATGTATCTTTGATTATACAAATTGACATTTGATTTCCATGTTATGATGACTTGATTCACTCTTTATTTCCATGATGATATATGAGACTTTCTTTGATGATATGATTCTATATGATGTTATATGATGCACTTTATTTTACATGCTATGGATGCAATGCCTTAGATATGACATAGTTACATGGTTGAACATGAATGCAAGTTTTATTTCTAAATGCTTCTTAATTATGATGTATGTAAATCTAAATGGTAAATGCAATGCAATGGACTTAAATGAATGTATATTTCTTTTTGTATTTTGATAATGCAATATTTCAATGAGATGCACCTATATATGAATGATGAAATGTTTATAACGAATTTGGATAATGAATAATGTTTAATGATAAATAAAGTTTGTAAATAGTGTAAAACCTCTTCAAGTGAATGCTATTGATAGGTTCTTGTAGCTCATCTCCTTCACAATCAGCCAACTTGTATGTTCTCATGCCAAAAGAAGAAGTAATAACAAAGGGTCCTAGACAATTTTCTCCCCATTTCCCTTTCTTTTCTCATTCTTCTTGATTCTTAGGGTTCTCTCTCAACACTAAATCTCCCACTTGAAATGCTCTAGGATTTATCCTCTTGTTATAGTTCCTTGAAATTGGTTTTGGTACACTTTCAAGTGTTCATAGGCTTGAGTTTGATGTTCTTCAAATAGTTCCAATTTTTGAAGTCTTGCAACCCTATAACCCTCATCAGTTGTCAACCCTTATAAGGATACTCTAAAAGATTGGATTTCAACCTATAAAGGTAAGACAACTTCTAATCCATAGACCAAAGAGAATTGTGTTGGCACCATTGGTGTTCTAATGCTTGTTCTATAGGCCCACAATTTTGGGTTCAATTGTACATGCCAATTCCTTCCTGAATTATCAACTAATCTCTTCAATATCTTAAGGATGTTCTTATTTATTTCTTTGGCTTGACCATTTCCTTGAAGATAGTAAATCAAAGAAGAATGGTGTGTAATGTGAAATGTCTCACACAATTCATCCACATCCATATTCTTGAATTGCTTGCCATTGTCTGTTATGATGGCATGAGGAATGTCATATCGAAAAATGATATGGTTTCGAATAAACTGGAGATTTTTTTACCCATTGCAATTGTTAATGGCACAACTTCTACCCATTTTGTGAAGTATTCCGTTGTAGTTATAATGTACTTATGACCATTAGATGAGGGTGGATAAATCATCCCAATGATCTATCAAACCCCCATTAATAAAAAGGCCATGGTGTAATTATTGGGTGTAGCTCTTCTATGGGTACATGAATCATATCTCCATGATATTGAAATTTCTAACACACTTTGACAAATTGGCAAGCATCATTCTCTAAGGTTTTCCAAATGTAACCCATGTGAAGGATTTTCTTAGCTAGGTTAATCCCACTCGAATGACACCCAAAAATTCCCTCATGAACCTTACGTAAAGATAATTTTGACTCCTCATCCTCTAGACATCTAAGTAGCATTCCGTCAAGACTTTTTTGATACAATGTGTTGGATAAGATAGTGCAACGGGCAGCTTGGCATATGAAATGTCTCTTTTGAGTTTGGGTTTGATCAAAGGGTGAGACATGGTTTTTAAGATAGGTAAATATATGTCCATACCAAGGTGAGTCATGCCACTTTAAGAGGCAAATGAGTTGGGTTTTGAGTAAGTCAAATGCATGTTTTACCAATTCCTCCACAAAGAACTCATATCTATCATTCTCATTTGGCAGTTGAAGTAATGAAGCTAGATTAGCCATGGCATCTGCTGCCCTATTCTTTTCTCTTAGAATTTTTTAAATGGTGATAAAAAAAGTAATTTTTCCAATCATGTACCATCCTTTTGTAGGGCATCAACTTGTCATCTTTGGTTTGGTATCATCATTAATTTGATTAATGACTAGTTGTGAATCTTCATACACTTGTAGTTCCGTCACATTCAATTCTAAAGCCATTTTGATTCCAATGACTAAAGCTTCATATTCTACAATGTTATTGCTGCATGGAAATAAAAGTTTGTAAGATTTAGGAATAGTATAGCCTTGAGGTGTGATAAAAAAATATCGACTCCTGATCCATGTTGGGTATAGGATCCATCAAAATAAAACATCCATGCTTTTGCTTCCACATTCACTATTTCTACATCTGAAAACTCTATTTGAATAGGATGACTTGAAACTAATGGATACTTTGCCAATTGATCCATTATTACTTGTACCTTAATGGATTTGCAGTCCACATACTCAATATCATCACCCATTTAGCTATCCTTCATGTGAGAGTTGTTTTGCTAGGTAAATATTTGAGAGGATCAATCTTAGCAATCAATTTGACCTTGTGCACTAACATATAATGTCAGATTTTGGGAAGCAAAAACTACTGCTAAGCATAGTGATTTTTTAGTGGCTAATATTTGCCAATTGGCTAATTTTTGAAATTTGAGAATCCAAATTTGGCTAATAATTCAAGATTTAAGGTGACCTAAATCGCCAAACTTTTACAAAATTTTATTCTAGAAATATTTAAATTGCCAAATAATTTATTTTATTAAAAATTTGAACTCAAATATTCGCCTAATATTTGATAGATGGTTAGATTCAATTCGCCTAAATTTTATCAGTTATTATAGAAATCTAAATTAATTCACCAATAATATATCATAACTGTTAGTTATTGTAGGGTTGTGTCACCAATATTAGTTGTCATTATTGATTTAAAATATAATCTAGTGATCTTCATTATATTCCATGAGGCAAAAAATGTTACTATCTTATTTGTAACGCTTATCGGGGCTAAGATTTCCTGTGGATTGTTGATAAATCAATGACACTGAATAAATTTTGGGTCCTATTATAATAATAAAAATAATGATACATTTATCTCACACAATACAATGAGGATTATTTGATTATATTTTAAATAAATGGTAGCAACTAGATACTATAGAGTTCCCTTAAACCCATAAAATATTTTCATAGTTAGCCTAATAATTTTCTATAAGAACTCTTTTTTATTTAAATATAATTATTTTCCATGGTCATTAATGAAAATTTGATTATTGCTTGAGATTCGCCAATATTTTCTACAAAAAAATTGTGATTAAAAAATATTCGCCAATACAAATAATTTGTTTTCCCAAAAAATTGAGAGATTCGCCAATAGGAATTATTTTTTTTTAAAATAAAATGAAATATTCGCTAGGATTTTATATATTTTTCTAGAGGGGGGTTTCTTAAAGTTATCCCTGCTAAGCATGCTTGCTCCATGAAACTATAGTTTAACTCATATCTAACCAAGTTCTTGCTTAGGTAATAGATTGCTCTTATTCGCCATCTTTATCTTCTTGTGCTAGTAAAACCCCCAAAGAATGTTCTTTTTCTAAAATGCACAATGATAAGGGTTTATCCTTGATGGGTGGAATCAAAATAGGTGGATTCATTAAGTATGTCTTCAAGAGTGTAAAAACTTCTTCACATTGATCATCCCATTTGAAGATGGTATACTTGTGTAATAACCTGGTGAAAGAATTACATTTTTCCACCAATTGAGATATAAATCTTCTAACGGATTAGAGACTTCCTTGCAATGATCGCATTTGGATAATTTTCTTAGATATTTCCATCTCCATAATTTCTTGAACCTTTTTCGGATCTACCTCTATTCCTTTGGCTGAAACTATATAACCCAATAAATTTCCAGATTGGACACCAAATGCACACCTTTTAGGATTTAACCTCACTTTGAATTGTTCCAATCTTGTAAATATTTTCTCTAAAATGGGTAGATGATCTTTCCTTTCATGTGACTTGGCCAAAATGTCATCCACATAATTTTCAAGAAATGTGTGCATCATGTCATGGAAAATTGTAGTCATTTCCCTTTGATATGTATCTCTAGCATTTTTAAGGCCAAAGGGCATGACGTTCCAACAAAAGTACCCCAAGGGAAAGTAAAAGAAGTTTTCTCTTGATCTTCAGGTGCTATTATTATTTAGTTATAGCCACTAAATCTATCCATTAAAGAGAACATGGAGTGTCCCACCATCAAATACACTATAGAATCAATGATTGGTAATGGAAAGTCATCTTTAGAACAAGAAATATTGAGGTCTCTAAAATTGGTGTACACTCGAATGGACTTGTGATGCTTAGTCACCAGTACGATGTTTGAAATATAGTCCACATAGGCTATGACCCTTATGAATCCAAATTTTAATAACTTCTCTAATTCTATTTTGACCAACAAAACCATGTGAGGATGCATCTTTCTCAACTTTTTATTAACTATTTTCACTCCAAGTTTCACGTTAAGATGATGTATTATGAAACTAGGATCTAATCTCGGCATATTTGCATAAGACCATGCAAAATAGATTTGCTTCTCTTGGAAGAACTTGATGAAATCATGTCTTTCCATTGGGGTTAAAGATGCTGCAAGATGTATGAACTTGGGTTCCAATTCTATGCCAACATTAACCCTTTATGTTTGCTCAATTAAAATGGGAGATCTCTCCTCTTCATGTTTAGGTAAGGTGTCCAATCTCTCTTCCTTAAGTGCCACAATTAGGTTTTCACCTTTGGAAACATCCTTTATTTTTACTTTTTTTGGATCTAGTACTTCCACATTGTAGTTTTCACCACTAGACCATTTCGTTTTGTTTACATTTTTCCTTTTGGATTGAGAGATTGTACACTTGCTTATATAACCATGCTTGGATTGAGTTCATTGGTGGAAGATGGTTCAACCGCATTGAGGTATAGGGCCATGAAATTATCATTAGGGAAATTAAGTATGTCATTTGGCTCGGTCAAATCCCAATCAATAAGTTCAGTATGGACAAGAGATAGTGATTTGTTGGGTAAGATTTCATTCATGGGGTTTAAGGACATGACTTCATTCAAGGGTTCATATATTGTATCGCTTAAATCAATGAAATGAGCTTGTTCAAGGTGGTCCATAGAAGTTGGATCAAAATTATCTTCACTTGAGTCCTCTTGGATTTATATGGGATAAAATCCTTGTATCTTAAACCTAACATTCAAATATCCTAACCATGAAGGTACTTGAACCGCCTCACAATAGGTGCTTAGTAATCGTGCCCAAAGCCCCTCTTAGGAATAGTTTATTCAATCTAAGGATCACTTATCCCACCATGATGTGCATTTATTTTATCAACCCAGGGACGTATACTTGAAATGATACGACACAGTATGTGCACTAAGTCCCTTAAAGAGTCATTCTACCTATGCTGCAGGAAGGTAAAATGCATGAAAGGAATCTATACTAGAGCTACAAGAAAGGAAACACACTTACTCCTTACTGAAATGAATGCTAAAAATTGCAAACTCTACTTAAGCTTATTCTTTCAACCTAGAGCATTCACTATAACTATCCTTGCAGGTGCTGCAGGAACATTCACAAAGTACAATGCTGCAGGAAGAAACTATAATCTTCTATCTAGAATGCTGGAAATGTTGAAAGTAAATCTACTCTAATCCACCTCCCAAGTGGGCCCTCTTGGTTGGCTTCTGCTAATCTATTAACACAAAAGATAAACAAAAAGTCACTTCATTATATTTTAAGAACGGGTTGCATAAGAACGATACATAAAATAGGGAATGAACTTGCTATACAAGATACAACAAAACAATGTATTCCAAAACTTCTGAACTTCCAAACTAACAGTCCAATCCCTATAAATAGAGGATCGACTCTTTATTCTAAAATAGAAAAGGAACAATCTAACTGAAACCATGCCAAAGAGGAAAAATAGGAAACGTAACAGCCCACAACATATGCAATGAAGTCTGGGTGACCAAGTCAACATGATGGGAGCACGGATGGAATATACCAGTGCTACATTCACGCATTTTTGAAACAATGGCTCCTCATTTGTAGTAACCGTATCTTCTGATTCCATGATGGTTATCCATTCTTAACTGGTCTTCAACGTCCTCTTTGAATGTTGTCAACCACTCTCAAGCGGCTCATACTTCTTGGAAGGTTAGTTATCATGCAGAGATATTCATACAAGTAAACTTAGTCAAATTGATCCAGATATTAGCACACACATTCTGATTGTTATATGAAATACTACAATATATAAATAATATTGGCAAAACATGACATATCTATTCTACCGATGGGTTTAATGGTTCTAACTATACTTTGACATAAGTTCAACTGATTATAAGTCCACAAATGTTTTGGTAGTACTTAAAAAAAAGTATAAAGATTAATATAATAAAGATAGTAAATGGTCTCATCATATGCCCCCTGGTAAGCTGAATGCATTTCCTCAAGCATTACATCTTCTTGTGGTTACTCAGAAATCACCAACCTTTGTCCTCCCTCGCCTCTGGCTCTTGAAAGTATAATAGAATCCCCTTGTCTTCTCCTAAATATCCACCCTATGATCCTCCTGCAGTCGGTCAAACCTATCAGTGTTGATGTCATACAAGGGCCAAAGGAGCATTGGTGGCTGCATGGTGAGTGGACACTAGAGTTCCTTCCTAATTTTCCTACCTAGATGGATGTATTTCGGTTCTCTGTAAATAGCTTCTTAGAGATTGATAGGACTGTGTGGCTCTAATTTCTTAAATTCTTTGGATAACCTACCCCATCTACTTCTGGCACCAGCCAAGGCTCTCTGAAAGATGAAGTAAGACAAATCGTCATACTCTGCATAGAACTCTGTTCTAATCCCAAAAATTTTATTCTTTGTTTCCTCTTTGATTTTTCCATAGGTCAGATTGAGTCAATCTCTTAGGAGTATATCTGGTTTGCTACTCTCTACCCTTAATGGTAATGGTTCTGTTTTCTCTTGTTCCCTATAATTTTCTAGTTATCTGTCATAATTGGCTTCATTGTGCATCCATGACATTAATGCCCTTAGGTGTACATCCCCTATGTAAATTAGAGGGTTCCACTTATTCTCTTCTTGAATAATGAATTTATGTACATACAGGTCACAAAGTAAATTTTTCTGCCATGAGGGAAGGGTCTGGTATAGGCCATAAAATTCTTGAGCTGATTTAAACTCAGAGTCTATATCTTTAATAGTCATCATTATTTGGAACAAGAGGAACTGTTCTTTCAAATAGATGGCATAAACACTAGGGGGTGGCCTACATGTAATTATTTGATCTGCCAATTTAAGGGCATGATCCATCTTTTTTTTCTATCTTGCCAATTGCTCTTTCAACTCTTTAATCTCCTCCCCTTGCTCTGTTATTACTTTCTTCATTTTCCTTTTCTCTTCTCCCCATAAAGTTGTTAAAACATACTTATTATGTAATCCAAAGATAAGCATCTGCAAGGTGATTGGGCCACAATATTTTTCCTGGTTACTTTGCCTCCTCTATTCCTTCCATGACTATTTTAAGAAAATTGTTAACTAAGATCTGTTATAGGGAACTAGGGTAGTCTCTGAGTAGGCTGGATGATGGGTTATTGAGGCACTCTCCTCATTGTTGTCTGATATATCCTGATGGATTTCTTGGGGGCTATTTTGGTAGACATCAGATTCAGCTTCACATGTATCTTTTGAATTTGGAGGAAAGTCTGGAATTGCAGATTGATTTGGGGAATCATCCGGAATAATTTGTACATAGGGTTGTTCATTAGATTGCAAAGGGGAAATGGGTTGGCTTTCTGAGAATACTCTAGGGAGCTGTCCTCTCATTCTAGGGCTTCTTTGCATAGGGGTTTCTTCAATTTTTATAGCCTTTTTCTTATGTACTTTCTTCTGTTTCTCTGCTATAGGAGTAACTGTTGCAGGAACCAAATTCCTTTTCTTCCCCTTTGAGGCTATAGGGGTTTGTGGCTTGGCTGCAGGAACAAAAGTTTCTCCCTCTAATTTCCTTTTTTCTTTTGTTCTGGTAGAAGTAGGTACATTTCTCTCATGAGCAGGTAAAGGCATACTTTCTTGCAAATTTTCAGTTTCTGCCTTCTGGGTATCTTGCTCAACGGCTGGGTCAATTAGTATTGCATCATCATGACCATATTGCACGTTAGGGTTAACCTATGGTTGTAGGGTTTTATGCTGGAATAATTATGACCATGCCATGTGAGAGGCATCCCTAAGAGATCTTTCTATTAATAATTTAATTAGGGCATGGTGGGTGACAGAATTGACATTTCCTTTTTGGGTCTCCTCAGCACTGATGCATAGCATATTGTACAAGAAATTGGGGACATTCATTGGAAGATTATGCCTTACATAACTAAGTAATTTAAAATGGTGTGCGTGAAAATTGGAAAATATTCCTTCACAGGTAAATACCTAATAATATGCATAGCCAACTCATTATACGACGGAGGGATAGACATTCTTTTTCACCCTTGTTTGGTAATCTCCAGAGGAGGGTTGCCTGGTAGGGTAAACTAGACCCTAGCTGAGCTGGCATTGTGAACATTGGGGTAGTGCTCCCCAACCATTGGTAACCTAGTAAATTCTTCTATCTATTCTTCTGTGGTGACCACTGTCAATCCCCATACAGTTGCTTTCCCTTCCTCAAATGTACTTGTAAATTCAGTTGTTGAGTCTTCACCAAGCTTTGTTAACTTTAAGAAATATCCTAACCAGCCACATGCATTAAACCTTCTTACTACTTCAACATCTGAAAGTAATACACCATGTACTACCGACTCATGTCTCTACAACTAACCTCCCATTTGTGCTTTCCAATTTTTAATTTGTCTTCTCTGTAGTAGATAAATGCCTTATTCCTTTTTGAGTTTCAGACTACTCATTTTTAAAACTATGGGCTTCCTTCTAAATTCCTGTGTTATTCTTAGCATGAACAATGGTGATGTATTTTAACAAGAGAAATTATAGCTCTTACTATGGGTTTCCAAATAATTTAATTATAAGTCACATCAAGTCTGAAAATCAGAGATAAATTGGGAATAAAGGTACGATAGTTGTGCGATATAGAAATGGGACTTTAATGAGACAAAGGTGAAGCACAGATTTGAGGTGACGTTAAATATTTTAGGAGTAAATAGAAATGACATTTTAGGAATTAATACACTTCTCTCCCCCCTACAAAACATTGACAAGTGTCCCCACTTGGCATACTTGGCACAGGGAATGGAATTGGCTTAATGCCGCAATGATACATTTATTGCAGTACTAGATATAATCATCAAAATCTATGCGCTAAAAATGGAATTTTTTTTGAAAAACTTGTACCTATCATTCGATCATTGCACGTGCCATAAAAATGTGGTGAGAGTGGAATAAAAAGTGGCGGCGGCTTGCATCAGCGTACTTGGCTCTTATTTGAAGAAAAGTAAGGAAAATGTTGATGACGTGGAAGGTGGGTGGGTGGTAGATAATGAAATGAGATGAGTTGGAAAGAAGAATTAGAAAGTGAATGGGAAAATGAACTTCATGTAAACATGAATTTTTTATTATGGACAGGCTCGATGGAATTCTATTGAAGAGCTGCTGGAAGAAGGTTTGCACCCTCTGCTGCAGGAAGTGTTACCTATTGCTCTTTTGAAATTTGTTGTTAGAATTGTTGCAGGAAGTCTTCTTTTGTTTGAGGTTGGTGATACAACTTTAGCCAATGTCCATTGACTAATACCTTGAAGTGTACTGGGTCAATTTTGGTCAACTGGATGGCTCCATTGGTGAAGACATGGTTTATTTCATATGGCCCCAACCATCTTGCCTGTAGCTTGCCTAGTATTTCCTTGAATTTGAAATCATAGAGTAATGCCCAATCACCAACTTGAAACTGTTTGTTCTTAATATGTGAGTTGTGCCACTTTTTCCTTTGCTTTTGGACTATTTCAGTGCACTCCAAGGAAGATTTGCGCATTTCATCCAAGGAATTGAGATGCAACAATCGCTCTTCTTGTGTTGCAGGAAGATCAACATTTAACTCCAGTGTTATCCGCAAAGTTTTGTGTTCAAATTCAATGGGTAGCATTGGTGATTTTCCATATAACAGCTCAAATAGAGTGAACCTTGTGGTGGTTTTCTAGGTTTTTCTATATTCCTAGACGGCTTCTGATAGTCTGCTGCTCCAATCTCGGTGATGTAAATGAACTATTTTTGTTAAGATGGCTTCAATTTCCTGATTTGTAACTTCATCCTGTCCATTGGCCTAAGGGTGAAAGGGGCTTGACTTTCGATGTCTAATATTATATTCTTTCATGAGCTCTCTTATCATATTGGAAGTGAATTCAGCACCTTGGTCAGTTACAAGTTCTCTTGGTACTCCATATCTAGTGAAAATTTCATCATACAAAAATTTTGCAACCTTATGATCCTGGGCATGCTTCATGGCTTTTACTTTGACCCATTTGGTCAGATAATTAGTGCACACTAGGATGTAGGACTTCCCATTGGATGGAGGGTCTATTGGAAAAAGGCCGAAAACCACTTATATCAAAAGGCTCTGCTCCAGAGGAAGATGATGCAGGAAACTCAGGACTTGCATCAACAAAAGATAACTCATCTTCTTCAACTTGTTCGTTCAAATTTGTAGACTCTCCTAGAAGAAATATGCCATATTCATCTCTTCTTCTTCCCCTTCGATGCATGCAAATGAATTCTTCACACTTGTGAAGCAAATTTAGGACCACAAATCACTATTTAAAAAAAAACTAGCTAGAAATGAAAAATGACTCAGAAAGTTTCTTAGCTTGACACCATCCCCAGCAGTGGTGCCAAAAATGAACCGCCTCATAATAGGTGCTTAGTAATCATGCCCAAATCCTCTCTTAGGAATAGTTTATTCAATCTAAGGATCACTTCTCCCACCATGAGGTGCATTTAGTTTGTCAACCCAGGGACGCATACTTGAAATGGTACGACACAATATGTGCACTAAGTCCCTTAAAGAGTCATTCTACCTATGCTGCAGGAAGGTAAAATGCATGAAAGGAATCTATACTAGAGCTGTATGAAAGGAAATAGACTTAATCCTTACTAAAATGAATGCTACAAATTGCAAAGTCTACTTAAGCCTATTCTTTCAACCTAGAGCATTCACTATAACTATCCTTGCAGGTGCTGCAGGAACATTCACAAAGTATAATTTTGTAGGAAGAAACTATAATATTCTATCTAATCCACCTCCCAAGTGGGCCCCCTTTGTTGGCTTCTACTAATCTATTAACAGAGAAGATAAACTAAAAGTCACTTCATTATATTTCAAGAACTGATTACATAAGAACGATACATAAAAATGGAAATGAACTTGATGTGCAAGATACAACAAAAAAATGTATTCCAAAAATTCTAAACTTCCAAACTAACAATCCAATCCCCCTAAATAGAGGATCAACTCTATATTCTAAAATAGAAAAGGAACAATCTGAATGAAACCACGCCAGAGAGGAAAAAAGGGAAATGTAACAGCCCACGACATATGGAATGAAGTCTGGGCGACCAAGTCAACATGATGGGGGTGTGGAGGGAATATAGCAGTGCTACATTCCTTCATTTTTGTAACAATGGCTCCTCATTTGTCGTAGCCGTGTCTTCTGATGCCATAATGGTTATCCATTCGCATCTGGTCTTCAACGTCCTCTTTGAATGTTGTCGACCACTCTCAAGCGGCTCCTACTTCATGGTAGGTTATTTATCATGCAAAGATATTCATACAAGTAAACTTAATCAAATTGATTCATATATTAGCACACACATTCTAATTGTTATATGAAATACTGCAATATATATAATATTGGCAAAACCTGACATATCTATTCTACCCATGGGTTTAATGGTTCTAATTGTACTTTGACATAAGTTTAACTAATTATAAGTCCACAAATATTTTGGTAATACTTAAAAATAGAGTATAAAGATTAATATAATGGAGATAGTAAATGGTCTCATCAGTACCCATGGTTCACCAACCCATTGATTTTCACTTGATGTTTGGCCTACATTTGGTGCTTCAGAATCATTTGGCACTTGAGTAGAACTTGATCCCTGGTCCATATTGAATTGTTCATTTGTATGAGATGTAGGAGCATAAGTATGGATGTCATCTACTTCCTTGTCATGACAACAAGATTCAGATAAAGAATCCTATTCATATTCGCCGGAGTCATTTTCACTTTTGGAGCCTAACATATGAACATGTTCATAGGAATCCTGGATATTGCTTGAAATACTTCCTTTCTCTTGGTATCCTATGCCTGATTTTTCATCCTTAGATCTCCAAGGAGGTTGAATGGGTTCTAACAAGCCTTTGTTTCTTATGCCTAAGGGTCCTCTTCCCTTGTAACCCATCTTTTGCATGATTTGGAAACCTTTTCCATATTGGTCGGTTTGAATATTAACATGTTGAACTCTCTCAACTGGAGCACTTGTGCTATCCTCATCGTCGTAAAGCCATTACAAGAATTCATTGTCTTCTTTCTCTAAGGCTCATGGATCACTTTCTCTCACAAAATAGGAATTGTAGTTTTTGGGTGGGTGAGAATTAGAAGGTTTTCCATGTGACCTTGGAGAAGTGGGTAAGTCAAATAATGAAACAAAATATTCCCCCACTCCCTTTTGATGGATTTTACATTGTTTCTCAAACTTGTGCATCATTTCACTCATATTTTGATAATTAGACTCTTTGGCTTGCTCCTTTTCAATCCTAGAAGGTTTCAAACTTTCTTCCCTTGGATTAGAAACTTTTACTTAAATGTCATTAGAAATTTCACCCGCAAAACTAACCTTTTCTTTTCCCTTAGTCGATGTGGATGAGTTAGCTTCATTGTGACTTGAGGTAGAATTAACATTCAATTTCGAACTAGGACCTTCTTCCTAAGTTTCTTCAATGGTTTCACTAGAAGTGGCTCCTTCTCTATTATGTGGAATAAATAATTCATGTACAGGTTTCACAATGTTACAATATTGAAAGGGATTTGAGTCTCCTCCACTAGTAATTTCCTCACCCATGTATGGAAACTTGATACATTGGTGATATGTTAAAGGCACCGCTTGCATTTCATGAATCCACAGCCTCCCTAACAAGATTTTATAAGTTATCTTCATATCTAGGACTTAACAAATGGTATCCTTTTTTATTAGGCCCACTCGAATGGGAAAAACCACCATTCCTTTGGAAGACCTCTCCTCCTCATCATAAGCTTTGCTAGTAATTTTCTATTTTGGATCAATGGATGATTCAGATAACCCTAGAGCTTCAACTAGACTCAAGGTGAAAATGTTTATACCAGATCCTCCATCAATGAGGACTCCTTTGACACAGTGCTTTTGGATAAAGACCTCTATACACAATGGGAGGTTTTGAGGATGATTTATAGACATTTCATCTTGCTCAGAAAAGGATAGCAATGAGGTGAAATAAGATGACCCACCATGTTTTGAAACCTTTCTTGCTCCAAGTTTTTGTGGATGGTTGTTTCCACAAGATATTTCTCCAAGATTTCCTTATGATTAGGCAAAAGTTTCAATAGCTCCAAGATAGAAATTTGAGCTGATATTTTTTGCAATTGATCCACTAAGCTATAAGGCTTCATTGAAGAAGGTGTTTGTTTTATCAAAGTGGTTTCTTGAGTAGGACCAAAACTTGTAGAACTCCCTTGTAGGGTGATCCTTGATGCTTTTCCCCTAATGACAACATTAGAGGTCTCTTTACTAGGTTTTTCCTTCATCCCCACAACATTGATAGTATTTTCATGGCCTAATAGGGCATTGATAGTATTATCATAGCTATGGGTAAAGTTGACTTTGTTCTTACCCCTTGAATTATTTCCATTATTGTTAGTACTTGAAGATTCCCCTTTCTCATGCTTGAAGAAAGGTGTTTTTAAGGTTGTGTGATATTCATTATTTTGGGGTCCTTCCACTTTGATCACTCCATTATCTATGAGGTCTTGTACCGCATATTTCAATTGCATACAATCATTTGTCTTGTGCCCTCTATTCTGGTGTTATTCACAATGGTTCAAATCACTCCACCATGATGGTTTCATTTTTTTCTCATAAGGTCAAGATTTGGGTAGGTCAATAATTTTATTTGCAATGAGAGTCCTCAATGCGTTTTGAAGAGGTTCACCCAAGGGTGTGAATTTCCTTCTAGGGGATGGATCAAAGAAGGGTTTAGGCTTTTTAGCCTCTTGGTTATTCACAAAATTGTTGTTGTTATTGAATAGAACCTTGGGTGCTTGATTCACATTGTTAGCTTGGTTTTGTCCTTGCGTGAGATTGAAGGGAGTGGATTTTAAGTTTTCTTCCACAAATCCATCATTTACCAAACCCTTGTTAGTGTTCTTGACCCAAAACCAATTATTATTAGGAGGTGCTCTATTGTTTTTGTTGTTAAAAGTGTTGTGATTATTGGAATTTTTGTTGTCTTTGTAGAGTTTGATTTATCCACTTTTCAATAACACTTCCCTTGTTGTGACTCCATTTTCAAATAGGCATTGGAAAGAACGTGGGAAATTTAATCTCAAATGGTAATTCATTTCCATATTCAAGTTGTTTATGAAAATGTCCATCTTTTCTTTCTCAGGAATACTTCAAGGGTATCAAGAAAATACCGCTCTCCATCTTGTTGATGGGACTTTCTAACCAGTCTCATCAACAAATGATAAGTTGTCACTGGGTACCGGGGTACTGACCAACTTCACATGTAAAGGTTGTTCGGTGAATAAATTCTCTGAGCCTTCAAGCACTTGAGTGTCAGGTCTCGATGGTGCAGGGAGCTAAGTTGGGCAAGTGACTATTTTGTTCGGGGGGGGATGTCTGGTTTTGACTTGTCTTCTCTGGGGATTTCAGTGATAGATCAGGGTTTCTTGCAAGCACGTTAAGTTAACCAAATAAAAAACAAAAGATAGGTCAAAGTTAAGAGTTCGTTATTTCTACTTATAGTTATGCAACATATTTCCACCATCAAAAATTCTCTAATGAACTACACTAAATACTGAATGTATACAGAACTAGCAGTTCATACATATTCAATATCAAGGGGAAATGAGATCATTAATCTGACAAAACATTAGAGCAAAGGACATTAGAAACATACAACACAAAAGAGATTGCTAACTCGGAGATCAAAACATTACAACATCATTGCCAGAAACTGTTCTTCCTTCCTCATTAACAAAGTGTTCTAGCATCACTCGTGTGCACATCAATGGCTCCAAGGGAGCATCTAACTACTAAGAACTATTGAGCATTGAGCTCGTGCAACTATTGAGAAATGAAATGCTAAAAGTATTTGGACTGCAAAATCATCAATTTTGTCGACCCTTGAAATGAGGTAAGACTTATTATTTATACACATAGTTTTCCCTAAAACTAACCTAATCTAACTATACACTCAACATTAAAATATAATACTCAACATTAAAATACAATATCCAGTGGTCGGTACTACCTTTACCACTTACAATCAACTCAAAAAGAGCAGAGGTCTAACATGGCAGAGGAAGAAGATAAGAAAAGATGATGGCGATGACATGTAACTGATTGAATGTTTGATAATGTTAAGTTGAAGATAATGCAAGGCATTAAATCATTTAATGGTTTGTATTGTCATCGATGTCAACTTAATATCATCTATACGGTCATGTACATAATGCCAAAGACTTCTGAGAATCAATAGAACAAAGGTTATGCTTTCAGTAATGAATAAAAGTCAAGTATTCACTAAGTGACAGACAACACCGACGGAGTGCACACCATCAGAAAAGGCAAAGAAGAAAAATCACAGTGATACCCGACGAGCACAAGACAGTGTTGCTCAATGAAGCAAAACTACAAGATGCCCAATGAGCTTAAAATAGAGTTTCCCGACGAGTAAAAATCCAATGATGCCCGATGGACGGAGATCCCAAAGGTAACTAGAGTCACACTGATGGAACTGTCAATTGTCATCGATGACTAAGTGCAGAGTTGACCGACGGAAAAAAGAGTTCAGAAAATGACAAAATATCTAGCTGGCAAGAGCTAAAGATAGACTTAACTGGTTGTTTTCTTTGTTTTATTTGACTAGAGTTAAGTGATTGATTTAAAAATGATTTGTACAGTTGGCATGAAGATAACTACGAGACAAATTAGGAGTTATGATTTAAATCTAATTGGCTGGATTGTTTTTCGTGCTAAGAATCAAGAATCAAGAAACAATGAATATCATGTCTATATAAGAGACAAGCTTAATTCATTTTCAATATCACATTCATGAAAAAGGGATAAAGGGGAGTGAATGAAAAGAGGATGCTGAAGAGAAACTGATGAAGAACAATTTCATGCAGTACTGATCAATCAAGGTAAAGGAGAGCTAAGGAATTCTGTAGACACCAATGAACAGTGAGCACAACATCACAAAGTAGAAAGTGTGGAGCACAAAAGAATTAAATTGATACATTGATTAGAGAGGTACTGTACTTAAATAGATCTAAAAATCTGCAATTAAAGTTGCATTAGAAACAGGTCATATTGTTTAAGTTTAACCATTGAAGCATCAAGTCTCTTAACAGAGCAGGACTTAACAGTCTTCTATATATTGAGGTACATCCCAAGAAGTGCCAAAAAGGTTGATTCATGAAAGTAGCATTGGATATGACCGATGCCTATTGACTCTCTAAGAAAGAGGCTGATTCAAGGATGGCAGCATTAGATGCCTGATACTAAGTGACAACCTATATGTGTAAAATCCTCTAACAAGGTCACACCTAACAGTGTGCTTGCAACCTTTAACAGGGTTGGCTCCTAATAGGGCTCACTTCAGAAGAGTGAAAATTTGGGGTACCAGTCCCAGTGGTTTTTTCCCTTAACAGGGTTTCCACGTTAAAATCCATGTGTTATATGTGTGTATTATGCATTTCTTTACTATTTTATATCTTACATAATTCATTATGGATATATCAGTATACTCTACATATTTACTGTATTTTGGTAAATAGATGACTGCTTATCGGTAAACATTAAGAAGAAGGTTTAATAGAGAAATACGACAAGTAGTAAATTGTTATAAGTTGTTCAAGGCATTCATCTTGTAGGAAAAAAGATAACTTGAGAAACAATTAGTGGTTATAAGAGTTAAAGGGTTGATTGAAGGATTAAAATTTGAGGCCACTGATTCACCCCCCCTCTCAGTTACTACTAAAAATTGGTATCATAGTTTGTGTGCTTAGAAGGAAGGTTTCAAAACCTAAGCCAATGATCACAAAATGAACAGACGAGATGTGCCCAAGTTGAACAAAGATAATTTTTCTTCATGGCAGAGTAGGATAAGACTCCACTTATCAGGTATTGGTAATGATGTTACTCAATTTCTAGAAATAGAATGTGTGTTTTCCATGGGAGCACCAATAGTTGAACAAATGAGAGAGAAGCATGAACATAACGACATGATGATAGAGCTTGCTTCCTCACTCTCCGATGCTGAATTTGAAGATGTCAAAGAATGCAAAACTGCAAAGTAGATGTGGGACAAATTGAAGCTTTTACATGGTGGTTACAAAAATTTTTTGAGAGCCAAGGCAGAAATCCTTAGAGGAAATTTTAATGATCTCAAAATGAAATAAGGAGAAAACATCACTCAGTACAACACAATAATTAAAGAGGTATTCAATGCTATCCGAGGAGTTGGAGGTGTACTAGAAGAAGATACGGTGGTAAGTAAAATTCTAAGAACCTTACTGCCCACTTATGCTATTAGAGTATCTTCCATTCAAGAAATGAGAGCAGTAGAAAATAGCAATGTTACTCTAGATAGTTTAATTGGAAGACTTATTTCATTTGAGATGAATAACTTTGATAATAGTGTCTTACTAAACATAGAGTCTGCATTCAAAACTTCTATGAGAATAAGTAAATCAAGTCACAAAAACACTATGAGAAAAGATAGTGATAGTGAAA
>MU223999.1:1092854-1103368 GCA_018584345.1 Thuja plicata
TAATCTAAAATCCTTCATGCTAGAATAGTATTGGTCACTGATTTATAGCATATTCTGAGGGCTAAATATGTTATTCATTACACTCTTTCTAGTTAGAAGGAAATAGGCCGATATTAGTGGTTTTGAACATTTTATCTAACCATTTGAACTAATGCAATGACCTATTGAGTGTTTGTGTTGATTCTGACAGGTACCCATTTACACACACACAGGTATTGCTGAGAGAAGGAACAAATCACTAGTTGATTGTGCTAGAACACTGATGATAGAAAAAGGCATCACCCAAATATTCTGGAGGGAAGCTGTCAGTACTATTGTTTACACACTGAATAGAGTACAATTGAAGAAAGACACCAAGAAGACACCTTATGAGATATGGTATGGATACACACCCAATGTAAGTTATTTCAAAAATTTTAGCAGTCAATGTTATATCTTAAAATATGATAGAAATGGAAAACTTGACTCCAAGAGTGATGAAAGAATTTTTCTAGGGTTTCTACCAAGAGCAAGGCTTACAAATGTCTAAACAAAGCCTCTAACAAAATTATTGAAAGTGCAAATGTAAAGATAGCTGAATTTGCAGAGAAGAATGAACAAGAAAGCACTAAAGAACTAGAGGACTACAATAAGTTCACTTACAATGAGGAACCTGACACTCTATCCTACCAATAATGTAGAGCTCTTGAGCTACAAATCATTACTCCCAAGCATCAAGCTGCAAATAACGATGGTCAGGATAATGATCAAGATAATGTGCAAGGTGATGAAGAG
The DNA here is from genome assembly GCA_018584345.1 of Thuja plicata. Taxonomy (NCBI): domain Eukaryota; kingdom Viridiplantae; phylum Streptophyta; class Pinopsida; order Cupressales; family Cupressaceae; genus Thuja; species Thuja plicata. The sequence goes on from MU223999.1 coordinate 1,093,629, forward strand.
AAAAATGAAGAACAAAACAATGATCAAAATGATAGACAAAGAGCTGTATCTGTACTTGCAAGATATGTAAGAAGGAACCATCTAGAGATCTAGATCATAGGAGATAAGAAAGCTGGTACAAGAACAAGAAGTAAGTCTCTAAACTCAAGTTGTCTAATTTGTGAGTTTGAGCCCAAATATGTCAATGTTGCACTTGATAATGAAGAATGGATAGTGCTATGAATGATGAGATTAAGAAGATTAAGAAAAACAAAACATGGTCCCTTGTGCCAAGACCAGATGACAAGAATGTCATCGGTACAAAATGGATATTCAGGAATAAGCTGAATGAGAATGGAGAAGTCACAAGGAACAAAGCAGGACTAGTATGCAAGGGGTATGCACAAGAGGAAGGTATAGACTATGGAGAGACCTTTGCACCTGTTGCTAGGCTAGAAGGAGTAAGAATATTACTTGCTTATGCTGTATTCAAAGGATTCAAAGTATATCAAATGGATGTCAAATCAACATTCCTAATTGAAATACTTGAAGAAGAGGTATACATTGAGCAACCAGAAGGGTTTGTTGATCCAGACAAGAAAAACATGGTATGTAGACTTCACAAAGCCTTTTATGGATTGAAACAAGCTCCAAGAGCCTGGTATGAATGACTTCATTCCTATCTAATAAGTATTGGATTTGTAAGGACTAGTGAAAATAATACTCTTTATTTAAAGGAAGATACTGATGCTAACACTTTGATTGTTGAAATATTTGTTGATGAAATCATATTTGGAGGCAATGATATGCTATGAAAATCATTTGCAAATCAGATGAGAAAAGAGTTTGAGATGTCTATGTTTGGAGAAATCAAGTTCTTTCTTGGTCTCCAGATCATGCAACAAGGAGAAGGTATTTTTATTACATAGTCCAAGTACATCAAAGAGGTCCTGAAAATATTCAAGATGGAAGAATCCAAACCAGTTGGAACCCTGACGGCTACTAGATGTAAGTTGACAAAGGATGACAAGACAACAGAGGTAAATCATACTTTATATAGATCAATGATTGGAAAACTCATGTATGTTGTACACACTATACCAAATATTGTACATCTAGTAGGAAATGTTGCTATATTTTCTGCTAACCCCAGAGAATCACATATGACTACTCTGAAAAGAATTATAAGATATCTGAAGAATAATGAGGAATTTTGGTTATGGTATAGAAGAGAAGGAAAATTTGAACTTAAGGTGTTTACCGACACTGATTGGGCTAGAAATCTTGATGACTGGAAGAGCACAACTAGAGGAGCATTCTTTCTGGGTGACAGACTTGTCATGTGGATTAGCAAGAAGCAAGATGCATCTCTCAGTCTAATGCAGAAGTAGAATATGTTGCTGCTACTGCAAATTTCTCAAATAATGCATGGATTAAACAGTTGCTGGAAGGTATGCATATGAAGATCTCAGAACTAGTGATTATCTATTGTGATAACACTAGCACAATAAACATTTCCAATAATACAGTCATGCATGCTAAGACTAAACACATTGCCATCAAGTATCATTATTTGAGAGAACAAGTTCAAGAAAAAGAGGTGATACTTGAGTATGTGCAATTAAAAGAACAATTGGCCAATATCTTCACCAAGCCACTGCCCAAGGATACATTTGAGTACTTAAGAAAGAGAGTAGGGGTCAAACCCTTATCTACCAATTAGTAAAATGATTGAAGGATGCATCAGCCTACATATTATTAGAATATTGATCATGTTGATGCAAGCAAAGAGATGAACTTCAAAAGATACATCTATATATAGGCAGGTATATATCAGAACCGAGCACTAGAGAATATTGTTGTATTACTGATGGATAAGGAAAATTCAAGGAATATATTATGGATAGGAGAAAAAATGATTGCTTGATATGAATGTCAGATATTTGTAAAATGTTTGTTTGCATTGCTGTCAAAGGGAGAGAGAGAGAGAGAGAGAGAGAGAGAGAGAGAGAGAGAGAGAGAGAGATTATCCATATTATCACATCCTTCAGAAAAAGAGAGATAGATTATCCATTATCAAATTACTCCAACAGGGAGAGATTATATCCTAAGGGAGAGTTGCTGACAAAAGAAAAAGACATCAAAAGAGAAAGAACAGTCAAAGGAAATAAATTGACACAAGGAGAGGTCACAACACATCAGAAGAAAGAGAACTGTAGGAATCAAATCTAAGATAAAACAAAGCTTACCAAAGTTCAGACATTTATCGGTTAACAAAAGAGAAAGATTGGTAGTTTGATGAATCTCAACGATTGTATTTCATATTGTATTAGAAATAGTATAGTGTGATAATATAGTATGTTGCCATCAATGCCAAAGGGAGAGATTGATGACATGTAACTAATTGAATGTTTGATAATTCTAAATTGAAGATAATGCAAGACATTAAATTAGTTAATGGTTTGTATTGTCATCGATGTCAACTTGATATCATTTGTACGGTCATGTACATAGTGCCAAAGACTTCATAGAATCAATGGAATAAAGGTTATGCTTTCAGCAATGCATAAAAGTAAAGTATTAACTAAGTGATAGACAACACCAACGGAGTGCACACCATCGGAAAAGAAAAAGAAGAAAACTCACAGTGATACCTGATGAGCAGAAGACAGTGTTTCTCGATGAAGAAAAAACCACAGGATGCCTGACGAGCTAAAAATAGAGTTGCCCGATGAGTAAAAAGCTAATGATGCCCGACGGACGGAGATCCCAAAGCTAACTGGAGTCACACCAACAGAACTATCAGTTGTCACTGATGACTAACTGTAGAGTTGACCGAAGGAACAAAGAGTTTAGAAAATGACAAAATATCTAGTTGGCAAGAGCTAAAGATAGACTTAACTGGTTGTTTTCTTTGTTTTATTTGACTAGAGTTAAGTGATAGATTTAAAGATGATTTGTACAGTTGGCATGAAGATAACTATGAGACAAATCATGAGTTATGCTTTATATCTAATTGGCTGGATTTTTTATCATGCCAAGAATCAAGAATCAAGAAACAATGAATATCATGTCTATATAAGAGATAGGCTTAATTCATTTTCAATATCACATTCATGAAAAAAGGATTAAGGGGAGTGAATTAAAAGAGGATGCTAAAGAGAGACTAATGAAGAACAAATTCATGCAATACTGATCAATCAAGCTGAAGGAGAGCTAAGGAATTATGCATACACCGATGAACAATGATCACAATATCACAAAGCAGGAAGTGTGGAGCACAAAATAATTGAATTGATACATTGATCACAGAGGTAATGTACTTAAATAGATCTGCAAATCTGCAATTCAAGTTACATTAAAGACAGGTCAGATTGTTTTAGTTTAACCATTGAAGCATTAAGTCTCTTAATAGAGCAAGACTTAATAGTCTTCTATATATTGAGGTACATCCCAAGGAGTGCCAAAAAGGTTGATTCATGAAATTAGTATTGGATATGCCCAATGCCTATTGATAGTCTAAGAAAGAGGCTGATTCAAGGATGGCAACATTAGATACTTGATACTAAGTGACAACCTATATGTGTAAAATCCTCTAACAAGGTCACACCTAACAGTGTTTTTGTAACCTTTAACAGGGTTGGCCCCTAACAGGGCTCACTTCAGAAGAGTGAAAATTTGGGGTACTAGTCTCAGTGGTTTTTTTCTATAACATGGTTTCCACGTTAAAATCCATGTGTTATATGTGTGTATGATGTATTTCATTACTATTTTGTATCTTACATAATTCATTCTGGATATGTCGGTATACTCTACATATTTACTGTATTTTGGTAAATAGATAACTGCTTATCGGTAAACATTAAGAAGAAGGTTTAACAAAGCAATCCGACAAGTAGTAAATTGATATAAGTTGTTCAAGGCATTCATCTTGCAGGAAAAAAGATAACTTGAGAAACAATTAGTGGTTATAAGAGTTAAAGGGTTGATTTAAGGATTAAAATTTGAGGCCACTGATTCACCCCCCCCCTCTCAGTTATTACTAATAGATGGAAGAATCAGCATTGAGAAGAGTGTCGGGGTAAGAATAGAAGAAATCTAATCTTTCTAGAGTTTGAGGCTACATGCCTCATTAATGTGAAATGTGGCTCACTGTCTTCGATGCACCAGGTAGTTAATGTTGGAGCGGCACCTTGGGAAAATCACCTGTTAGAGCCATCCCTCTGTCTGACATGCCTTATCAGGATCACCTACCTACTGACCCCCTTTATTAACTGCTAGATAATGACCAGTCCACTCAAAGGAACCTAGACATGGGTCAGTGAATGAATACAAAACTGTTGGATCCAAAATTTTGGGATCCGGGAGCTTACGCTCAAAGAATAATGAAAGCCAAAAAATGCACCCTACTGGTGAAAATCTCTAGAGTTTGGAGAACTTTACTGTGATTTGTTATTGAATGCCTCCAAAATTTGGCCAATGCCCTCCTCATCAATGTCCTTGACACTGTCCCACCAGTCGCTGATGATTTCAAACTTCTCTTCAAAATATTTGGCTCTGTCCTGGAATTCTTTAACTATTTTTACTGAGTCATGAGCCCGAAGCATCATCTTAGATATTCTTGACATTTTTCCTTTGTCGAAGTCTCTGGCTGACTGATACTGGGATTCTATCAACTCATCAAACTTACTGAGGACATAATCCTCTGGGGCACAAGTCCCGGTGGTGAAGGGATCAACTTGTCAAACCCTTCCAATGAATGCTTTATACAAGTCCAAAAAATACCGAACCGCCATGATTTTCTCTTTTAAGGTTGTAACCAACTGCTTGCTTACCTCAATTTTGAGGCCAAGCCTGGAGTGCTGGGCCTAAAGGAATATAAAGGGCTCTTCTCCCAAAATCCTAGCCTTTGTAGTGTCCTCCTCCCCAAAGTTTATTACCTCCTCTAATCTGGTCCTCCACTCCTCATATTTCTCTGTCTCTTTCCCACAGGACGATGACACCGTTTACCTGGCCCAAAGGATTACTGATCATGTAAAGGTCTGAGAGAGTCACCTCTAGGAATTTCTTTACACCCTTGATCTTCTCTGCGATCCACCTGTCTACAACCTGTGCCTTCTTTTTGATGGCCCTAAGAGCATCCATGTCACCCTGCGGAGCGGTGGTCTGGAGATTGAGGCTTCCAGACGGATCTCGGCCAGTGGCTGTGCAATCTCTATGAGAAGCCTGAGGAGATTTTCATTTTTCTCTCTTTCCTCCTTTAACTTATGCACCTATTTATCGTATCAGGCTTCGACTGCCTGGGTAGCCTCTCTTAGGAGGTCCAACTCACCCTGCTTATCTCTCCTCACCAGAGGCACTTCTATAATTGCATAGTCTTCAGCCCTTATTGTTTCCGCATCTGTATCTGGGGGAGGGGTTACAACTATTGCAACCATATTTCCTCCTAGACCAGTCCAGAGGGTATGCATGGTCCGAGCCTTCTTGGGCTTTTTAGCCTCTGCATTCTGGGCCACCATCTCATCCTAGGAGAGGGGAACACCTGCTGCTATCGGGGCCTTTCTTTTCCTGGATTCTACCAGCCATTATGGTGGCTGGGGTGGTCTTGCTGCTGAGGCTTGAGAATCAAGGCCTCCTTCAAAGTCTGGTGGTGTATCTCCAGCATCTGCGGTCCCATCAGACTCTTTCTCCTTTTCCTCTTCCCTAAGGTTTTCAGTTCCTTTTGCCCTAGTGGCATTCTCTTCTATTGTGTCAGGGACCCCATCTGCAATGGCACCAGTATCACCTGTATTACCGAGGTTTTCCCCATCTTTTTCATAATCTTTTTGATCAATATTTATATCTTCGAGGCTCTTCCCCTAATCCTACTTTTGTTGTTCATCTTTGACATCATTTGTCAGGACATCCTTCTCCAAGAGCACATCCTCCAGAGGAGGCATAGGTTTTTGACTAATATTTAACTATTGGGTCGCTAAGACCACCTCGCTAAATCTCATACTCTGGGGAACTTGATCACCTGTAATAACTAAAGGTGTTTGGAGCGTGACGGTTGGGGGTACGGTTGATACCGAAGGTCCAATTTCCCCTGTTTTCGATTACTCATTATTTATTTGCCTTAGATTAATCTCGGTCCCCTAGACCGGTATTTCCTCCACATCTTGTGGATCCCTTTGTGCTTCTTCCCGTTCATGCTCTTTTTCAATTTCTCAGACCTCCCTCTCCGGAACCACTTCCTTTTCTGGTGTCTCCCCTTCATCAGGGATTATTTGTACTTCTTATGCAGCTATTTCTTCTACCACCTTTCCTATCTCCCTGTGTAAATTCACAAGCTCGTCAGTGCCAAAGATGTCATCAAAGTCGTCATGTGGAGTGGAGGTCTTCGAGAGATCCTCTAGTTTGGGAGAGTCTGAACTAACTTCCACCGGGGGAACATTGGGCATGCCAAGGCCCGTGTCTATGCTCAGGGGATTGTCTACCCTCTGATTCTTTCTTCTTAATTGCAATGGGGCCCTGACATCTAGAATATCTATGGACTGCGCCTCGACCTCTATTTTCTGGCTCATGAGTGCCGCTAGTGAAGGGGATCCTTTTGGGCGAGTAGATCCCACTAGGGTGATTAGAAGACCACAGACAAGATGGGTGCTTAGGTTTTGACTTATCTGTCGAGACACATCCAACTGATCATGAACTTGCTCCATAATGGGGAGCAGACCTTGGGGATTAACTTGGGGTGGGGTGTCTTTCTTTTCCTTTCCCTTGTCTTTTCTTGGTCCCGTGGTTCTGGAGGTTGAAGTAGACCCCCGCAAGATTGGACCCTTACGGGTGCTCCTCTTGCATACTTTCTCAAAACACTTACGGTTGTTCTCAATGATATTGTGGCTTATATCCTCAATTGTTAAATTCTACCGGGTGTCCCAATCCACTAGAGGGAGATCCAACTTGTCAATCCCCTAGTCTTTGTAGGCTGGGTCCTACAAAGGCCCTTAGTCTGAGAAATATTTTGGAAAGCATCGAAGGCTGAGGGCCTTCATCAAACCTTTGGACATCCTCGAATGCTGCCAGGCCCAAACATCAAAACAATTTTGATAATCCACCCATAAATATTCAATGTGAACTTTGTGTGGTGTGGAAGCTTGGGGAAATGCCTCTCTTATCTTATCAACCAGATCAAAATTATTCCTAGTGAGGTGGAATTCCACCAGTCCTAGACTCTTTAGTTCATTATTGACTTCTTTAGCAATTATGAGATTGCAAGAATAGTTCCCGCAAGTAATTGGGAACGGAATGGACGTAACCTTCTTTAAGGAAAATAATGTGTGGAGTTCTAGGATTTGCCTGTAGAGTTCCAAAAGAATAATCCTATCCCCGCAATGTCTGGGGAGTAGGAAAGGCATCCTGGAGAACCCAGTCACCCAAATATAAGAATGTTGTTGGAATTGAATGAAATAATTTTTGTATGTGCTTACCAATTTCATCGGCTCCTGTGACAACCAGTACCTTGTGTCCTGAGTAAGTGTCAAATGTTATGGTAAATGAACGTGTCATTTACCCTGCAAAAATGGGGGAAAGAGGCTTCCCATTGGATCTAAGGATAATGTTCCCATGGGACAAGCTAATTGGGCCCAATCCCGAGAATGCCCACTGTCTACAAACCCCAAAGATTAGGTCTCTGTTGGGCTAGTGCCCATAATACATAGGAAGTCATGTAGAACTTTGAATTTTGGAGGACATTCTTCAGCTGAAAGTGTACATGATTGGCGATGATGGTCGCCTAGTTGAAGGTCTGACTATAGGCGGTGATTCAGTAAAGGAAATAATACATCCATGCTAAAAAGTCCCTGGCATGGGGCTGCCTGAAGAGCCTGCACAAAAAGATGATTCCTGCCTGTATGCATTCCTTGAAGTCCGCACGGGGAATCTCCAGCTTCATCTTCTTATAGTCCCTTCTCGGGGACTTTAGGCAGTGAGTACTGAGATGTTGCTGGGTGAGAATGGGAATTTCTTCAAACTCCTTCAGTGACACTGAACGAGAGATAATAATAGATCCCTTGAACTGGGGGACTCCCAATTCCAAAGCAAAAGTGGTGGCACCGAGATTAACAATGGTCGTCGGGTAGTGTTGTGGTAGAGGATCGGCAAGAAAAACAACCCAGGTGGGAGCATTATAGTGCGTCACCAGCTGAAGGATAAGTTCTTGTGCTTGCACCAAGCAATGAGAAAATACAACTTTGATGATTTCAGAGGCGGCCACATTCTTTTCCATATCATCTTTGGCAGCCCTTTGTTGGTACATTGTTTGGACAAGGCCCTGCATTTCATCCCATAGTCTGACCTCTTTATCTGTGATCTCCTATAGCTTGGAGTCCACTTTGGACCCCACAAGAACACCCTCTATCAAATATTTGGAGGTTAATGGGAGCTTGGCCAACATCTTCTCTTCCTTCGTCTTTGTGGCCGCCCGAGTGGAGGTAGTTGGAAGCTCCAAACTTCTAGGAGGAGTTGTTACTTCAGACATGTTGTTGGATAATTTGCAACCTGCAAGACTGGAGAACTGTCAATACATATGATATGATAAAAATAATTTTATGGACTCCGGGAGTTCACCACCATCTCGCACCTGTTCAAAGAATGTTAGTATGCATCAAAATCCCAGAATATAATAGTTAACAATGACTGGATTCTGATCGACACCCGAAGGTCCCAAGGTATTGGTTTGTGATAAGAATGAGATGAAGACCCGAGACTTCTCAGCACCTGAAGCCTTGAGAAACTAGCCGTTATCAAAGTGACCGGGCAGTGAGCCATATTTTGGCTGACATGGGTTATCACGTGGTCACACAATAGATGGTGTAGTGGCCCTTAATGATGACAAGTGGGTTGACACGAGTGAAATGAATGCCAGATGAGATTTTTTTGAATGCTCACTTGTGTGGAAATTAATCCCACCATTAATGATGAAATGATAAAGGAGAGAACAAACTACCATGGCTCAAATAGGTGAGGTGCCGAGTTTGAGCCAGGAAGACACCATGTGGGTGAGCTCCAAAATTTGGTTAACATGTAGAGCATGATGAGCTCGCCACAGTGAGGGTTGTCATGACAATATAGAGACCATTTTATAGACCAACTTATAGGCGAAGCCAGAGAAAGACACAATTTACAGGAACGACCCTACCTTAAGGGTTATCTAGAATTTACAAAGAAGTTATGAGAATTTACAGAGTCTATAGGAATGTACACTATTTATAGGAAGTAACTCAACATGAGGAAGGCATACAACCTTCCTGCAGAGCTATCCCACCAACGGGAGGTGACAAAAAAACATAAAGCAAAATAAAATGAAAATGAAGACAAAAACCAAAAGAGGAAAATAAACCCAAGCACAAACAAAAAAAGATAAAACTAGGAAGAGAAGAGTCAAAGGACCTACCTTAACACTAGGAAATGCAGGAGGAGGAGCATGGGAGGCACTCTGCAAACTAGGAGGCTTTCACAGACCACGAACGCACCACTGATAATCACTGTTTAAGCACCACTAAGCACCGAGAGAAAATTGCAATTAAATCATTTTTAAATCACCTTAATTGCTCTAGGTAATCTTGTTCGTGGTAAATGTGAAAGTGACGAGTGAATATGTTAGGGATTTTTCTTGTATGAATCACAATGCTTGAAATGTCTATGTGAACCTTGTACCTTTACTTCTGATTCAGAGACAAGAAAAGCCTAATTGCTAAGGACTGGATAAGGTCCTTCCTCGTTTT
>MU223999.1:1118224-1139157 GCA_018584345.1 Thuja plicata
AGGTGACAGGAAATCAAATTTAAATCCTGAGAATTTTTGGCGCAATCAAAACGGTTAAGACAGCTGACATGGCACTCTGTGATTCGTCCTCTGTCATACATCTCAGCTACCTTCTGTACACAGTAATAAAAAATTCTTATATCTGATTGGCCGCTGGGTGATCTTCTCTTTCATGTCCTCCACTTGGCGCCGCTTTTATAGATCCTGTTATCAGGCGACCTCGCGACCTCATTAAGTCTCTTTGTCGCGAGCACATCTTCTCAACCATGGTTTACTCTTCAGACTTGGCGACAATGTAATTCCTTTAACCTCGGCAAACCCAAGTCTTTCCAGCGATCAGGCGACTATGCAAAAATCTAAGTCGCGGGGAGTTATCCTTAACTCATCCATCTTCTCCAGACTACGCGACAAACCCTTGTTTTTTAACTTTTCATAGTAATCGCTAAGTCGCTAGATGTTCATTTCTCTTTTCAAGACTTCACGACAACACTTATTCGCTGAGTCGAGTGATAAGATTAACTTAACCTTATTATAAAGCACATGCCCTTTTCTCTTTACAGCGACCTTGTGACATACCTTAATCGCTTAGTCGGAAGGACTTTTTCCCTGGGGCACTTTTATCACCAGACTACGCGACCACCGTCAGATCTTTTTACTTCTTCATTGAACGGCTGTCTTTTAATTGCTATACATTTCCTCATGCCCTTAAATCAAGAGACTTCGCGACTGAGGGAAAACATACCTTAGTCTTGTTATCGCGTGATCCTCTTCTTCATCTGGCGACCTCCCGACAACCATTAGCTCTGTGACAGATGTGATCTTTTCTTTAGTCCTCTTTATGCACACTGAAAACTAAGTGATCACTCCTGTTCTAGCGACATCCCGACTAAGGGAAATCTCTTAGCCTGAAACCGTTAGTCACTGAGTCGTGACTGTTATCCACTAACCGCCAATTTTCACGAGACCACGCAACTGAAGGAAAGCCTTAACTATTTGACCAAGCTGATCCAGCGACCATGCGACATGAAGTAAGCGCAAGGTCGGAAGACATTTCTTTGACTTGCCATTTCTTCTCACGATCACCCGACTGAGGCGGGTCCCATTCATTTTAAAAGGTCATAACATGAAAATCAAGCGACAACCCGACTACAAGGAAATCGCTAAGTCTCGATACATAGATAGAATATTCGATTTCTTAACGAGACTACGCGACACAAAGGAAAAACTAAGTCGGGAGAAGCTTTGGCATATTCGGTCTGGGTTAAGCGATCAAGCGACCTGACTTAAAGCACATGCCTTTAGTGACTTGAAAAAGGTAACGATGAAATAGAAAGACATGGCAAAGGGTTTAAACATGCATCGTTTAATACTTGGCTTTAGGGTTTTAGCAGGGTTTTGACAATTTGGCAAGGTATAAGCATGAAAACCTGAAAACTTTCAGAGGGGAGAGCAAGGAAACAGGCACAGCAACAAAAACACGAAATACAACCAACAGAATATTTATTTATACTACTAGGGTAAAAACATGTTTCTTCCTTCCATGGACCCCAAGGAAAGAAAAAACTCCAAACTCTAGGCCTGGGGATTCCATGCATCCGCACCCTCTAGAAAAAGAGGAAACAGATACAGAGAATCCCAGAGTCTGGAGATCTAGGTGACAGAAGACAAAAACACTCTGGGACCGGGCACTGAATTAAGGAGAACCAAAAAGTAAAGAAAATGACCCTTGCAGGAGAAAAGGCTGGAGGAAACAAAAATGAAAAGAAAACAAGGCAAGCAGCGAAAAGGGGGACCCAACATTTTTTCCAAAAAATGTACGGACGGGTATACAGGGCATAGAAAATGGTGACTCACTAGGATGAATGCGTTAGCACATTTGAGAACTTCAGAATCTCTGGTTAGAAAAACTAGAACTTATCTTTATCGAGAGTATTATGCTTGCAAGGTACAAGGTCTCTGAGAAAATTTGACTCATCAATGATTCAATCTTTCAGTCCTTTGTCAGTTGTGAGGTGTGTGCTTTGAAAGAAAATCAAGCCGATGATTTTTAGGAGAAGCAGAGAGGAGGCATTGACTAAGTCAAACCAAAATCATGACATCTTGCATGATCCCTTAGATCCCATAATTCTCTATTCTTCAGATCTTTTCTTTTCTTTTCTTGGAAGATGGGAATGAGGTACTCCTTTCACCGTGAACCTTTAACTTAGATAATTTTAATGGTGGTACTTCTTTAACCTTACCATCCATTTTAAATTGTTGAATAGGAGAGAACATTATGGACCCAGGATATTTTTATGATTTTCAGACTTGGCCAATAACTAGTGCAACTGATCTACCCTCAAGGACCATATGATTACTTACTTCTTAGATTTTATGTTAACCAACGTCAAGACTACCAAGATATGAATCTGATGAAGATTACCCATAACCTTTTACCATACACACAAAAATAACTCCAGAGTGCGGACAAATTCTACCATGCTAACAATAGATTCTAGACTACCCAAAATGCATAAGATACTATTCCAGGAACTAGATGTCATGCGAAACATACCTCTCTAAAAGAGGAAGACAACATTTTGGGAACACAGAAAACAAACGCAAAACAAAAGAAAGTAAAAAAAAAAAAAACAAGGAAAGGGGGCAGTTCCGAAGGACTACTGACAACTATTTACAAGGAAAAGGTACCCCCAAGGAGCAATGGGAAACATATTTACAAGAAGGAACTTTTTACATATAATACAACTTTGGGCAAACTTATCACCCGCCTCATTCAAAATAGTGCTTAAGAAACTGCCCATTGACAGGCAATGGGACGGCTTCTTTGGTCATAGTACTGAGGCAATAAGTATTAGCCCAACAGATCTCAGAAATTAGATATGGTCTGAACCGGAGCCTTTGAAATTTTGTGTGTTTTTCTTTCTTTTCCCGAGCCTTGTCCGATAGGAGGACTAGGTCTGAAATTTGAAAGGCCTTATATTGGGCTCTCTAGTCAAACCATCGCTTAATGACCACTTGATGACGCGCGAAATGTTCTAGTTATGCATCTCTTTGTTCCTCCATTCTCACCAAGTTTAGGAGCCGAACTTCCACAATGTTGTCCTAGTTGTTAAATTCCTGCATAAACTATAAGATTGGAATTTGTAAGTTGATAGGGAACACAAGATTTTGGCCTAAGTGAAATGGGGAAGTCCCCAAGTTTGCCTTTATTATGATACAATCTTCCCAGAGGGAAAACCTAAGCTTTTGATGCCAGTCCTGGGGGTTCTATTCCAATAGATGTTTGATCACCTCTAACAGATTTTTATTAGTGGATTCAGCCACACTTTTACCCTTGGGGTAGTAGTTGCTGGAGAACTTCAAGGTGATCTTCCTCTCATAGGTCTGCTCAAGTAACTGTTCCAAAAAAAATGTCAGACCGTTGTCACACACTATAGCAAAAGGCATTCCAAATATAGTGACTATGTTTTCTTCCAGGAATTTGATGACTACATTTATCATGTTGTTTTTGCATGGAATTGCTTCAGACCACTGGGTACAGTAATCGGTAGCAATTAGAATATACCAGTGGTTGGCGGATGAGTTAGGGTTGATTTCCCCAATAAAATCAAACACCCATTGGGCGAAAGGTCTAACTTCAAAGACTGGCTGCAAAGGCATGGCCGAGTTTCACTCACAGTGGGCTGCGGTTTGGCAAGTGTGGCACTTCCTTATGTGAGTGTAGACATCTTTAAAGATGAAGGGCCAATAGTATCTGACCTGAAGAATCTGGTGGGCAGTTGCATTAGCTGAGCCATGCTCAGTTCCAAACTTCCCATGGAATTCTTCAATCATTTTAGAATCGTGGTTCCGATCTATGCATCCGAGGTAAATCCCTTTGAAATTATTGCGGAAAAGCGTTCTATTTTTTATCATGAAATGTGCACTTTTCAGCCATAGGGTGCGACGTTTTTTTGGGGGAAGCCCCTCTGGGCATTGATTGTTGAGAAATAAGTACACCAGATCAGTATATCATGGGTCTTTAGTGACAGACTCCACCGTGTAAGTTTGGTATTCAATGTTTGGAGTTGCTTCTGCCATTGCTCTGCATAGTCCTTGGCCTTGGACTATCTTCATCAGTTGCATTTCTAGATCATACTCTTGGAGGATAGCCATCCATTTCCCCTAGCATTTGCCCAATTCACTCTGCAGCAGTAAGGATTTTACAGCCTAGTCCGGAATGATAACATGCACTTTGCTCCAGAGAATATTGTGTCAGAATTTCTTCATGGCCTAGACTAGAGTGAAAGCCTACTTTTCTAAAGGCAAATATCAGACTTCAACATTCTTGAAGGGGGAGCTCATAAAATAAATTTTTCTTTCTTCCCCTTCAACTTTCTAGGTTAGGACTACTATTGTGGAATGTAGGGAAGCGAAGGAGTATATGTGAAATGGGAGGGAGTAGTCCGAACTTTCCAGGATGGGTGCCTCCACTATATTTTGCTTGATCTGGGAAAATGCTCGCTTCTCTTCGGGGCTCCACTCAATTTTTGTGTCTTTATTCATCATGTCATTGAGTGGTTTAACTATCTTGGCAAATCCAATATGAACCGTAGGACAAATTTTATCTTTCTGAAGAAAGATCTCATCTCTTACTTACTGTCGGGCATCTGTAAATTCAGCAGTGCTTCAACTCTCTCTGGGTCAATGGATATCCCATTCTTAGAGACTATATGCCCGAGTAGCTTCCTTTTAGTGACCTTGAATATGCATTTCTTAGGGTTGAGGGAAATACCAAACTGGCGACATCTCTCGCAAATTTGGGCGAGATGGATGGAGTGATCACGCCTGTCCCAGGAAAATAGTGTCAAATTATCCATATAGATGATTATGCATATGTTAACTAGGCCCTCAAATGTAATGTTCATAGCCTTTTGAAATGTTTCCCCTATTTTGATGAGGCCAAAGGATATTCTCTGATATGCAAACATTCGCCACTTAGTCGTGAACTCTATTTTATCTCTATCTTTGTACTTAACCATAACCTAGTTATACCCAGAGTACCCATCTAGGAAGGATATCATCTGGGATCCGTTAACAATTTGTAATACCTTATCCAACGAGGGGAGATACTGATTGTCCTTCTTGGTTTCCTTGTTTAAATTATGAAAATCCACACAAAGGCAGATCTCATCGTTCTTCTTTCGCACGGGGACAAGGTTGGCAACCCAAGTTGTGTGCCAGATAGGAAAGATGGTCTGAGCTAATAGCAATTTCTGAACCTCCTGATGAATTAGAGGTTTGATCAATGGGTTTACTGGTCTTTTATTTTTCCAGGAGGGCTTAGCATCTGGTTTGAGTGGGATAGTATGAGTCATGATGGATGTGTCATAGGTTTTCAGATCCTCATACCTCCACACAATCACGTCAATGTATTCTCAGAGAACTACGAGAATCTTCTCCTTCTCCTCTAGGGAGAAGGAGGTACCAATATGCACAATTTTTTCTTCATCAGCTTGGCCAATGTTAATCTTTTCAAATTTTCCTCCCTCAAAGGAGGATGATATCTTATCTCGGGCCTGAAGGTCCGAATCAAATATGCTTTCAAGAGAAACCATCCCCTTGGGAATGGTGTTGGTGGGCAAGTTGATGATCCCGTCATCCTCTTTACCCTACCTGGTATCATCATGATCTCTTTCTTCCACTATCTGATCCTTGAAGACATCAACATTGGCCATGAAGGCTAGAATATGTTGGTCATCCTCAAAAACTTGAAAGTGAGTGATATTATCTAGGATGGATGGGGTGGGGACCATCTCAACTAGAAAACTTTTGGAGCTGGGAGCTAGCCATTGGCTCAAGGGTGCTGGTGGACATGACAAGAGCATCTAGAATGTAGTTATGTTTCTGGGGGATAAGATCAATGCCAAAATCATCAAAATATTCAATGAGGCTACATGCCTAGTTGCGATATGTGGCCAGCCTTTTATTGTGACACGTGTATTGGCTCCAGACTTGTTTTATGATCAACTCTGAATCACCCATCGCCCAGAGGTGGGTGATTCCTTTTCTTAATGTGAATAGGAGTCTAAGGACCAAGGCCTCGTACTCTGTGATGTTATTTGTGTAGTTAAATTGCATCTTGTAAGACATGAGGAAGGATTTCCCCTACGGGTTGATCAGTTCCACTTTGGCTCTGTAGCCTTGTTTAGACAGTGATCCATCAAACTTCAGGGTCCACAAGTTGTTGTTCATTTTCTGGGGCTGGGAAGGTGAAGTGGTGTTTGGATTGATTTTGGGAGAGTTGGGAAGTGATTCCTCTAGTTCTAATGGTGTGTGGGTGAGGTATTCCTCTGGAGAGGCCTTTGGTTGGGATTCCTGGACAAGCGGCACCTTAGGTGTGTTGTCGGAATGATTGTTGGGTCCAAGAAAATCTGCTTTGTGTTCTTTCTCCCAGAGGGCTTTGATATTGTGGGTAGTAGTGACAAAGCAAGGATCACACTCCAGTTCAGAGTGTTTCTAGTAGTGTACCCAGCACCAAGTGTCAGACAAGAGTGTGGCGGGAGTTGCTGTGTTACCTTGTGAGTTTACCTCACCCCTCAATTTTTCGTCTAGGTCCTGAATTCTCTGAATAACTATGGGATCTTCCCTCGGGGTGAAATCAAATGTTAGGATCTCTAGGGATCGGTACACCCTAGGGGAAGATTCAGAGAATAGGACTTCATTTACCCTTCTAACTTTGGTGAGGGATTTCTTCATTTTGGGTTCACTCTCTACCCAAATTTGGTTTGACTGCCCATCCCAGGGGAGCCACAAGTGAGAGAAGTCTGTGGAGAAATACAAGCTAAGGGCCTTAGACCAATTTTTACTTAATAACATCTCGTAGGTCTTGGGGATGTCCACTACTTGAATGTATATTATGCTTCATATCCGGGGGTCTTGGATGAGCTAAATCTGGATATTTTTTTGCTCACCTACCATTTTTACAACAGTTTTGTCTAGTTGGACTACTGTGCCTTTGGATGGAGTGGGAAAGAGTCTAAGCTTCTAGCATATAGATAAGGGCATAATGTTGCCTAAAGCACCAGAATCCATCATGCAGTTGTATAGATTCTTCCCTTGTATGTTCAAGCCTAGTAAGAAGGGAGGATCCTTTGTGTTTCCCTAGAAGATAGTCGAGTTGGCATAGTCAAATGTGACCATATTTGGTGGACAACTGACGGATTTTGGGCTTCCCAAGAGCTTCAGAAGGCACTTCCTCTGCTCAAGACAATTCAACAAAACCTCCATCAACGTCATGGAGGTGGTGGTTCTCTCTAACACCTTAGTGATGTCAAACCTTCCCCCCGGGTAAAGTTGGCTTCCCTTGGCCGGATCCCTTGCTTGGTTAGAGCTAGGTTCTTTCGGCGGGAAGTTGTGATCAGTTGTATTTTCCTAGGGAGAGGTATTCTTGGGAGGCATTGGCATGTAAAATGGCCCTTTACTTTCCTAACTCCGAGTGTTCTAAGGATTCTGTGGGCTGGTGAAGGCATTGGCCTCAAATTTTGGGATAGATTCATTAAAGAACCCCTGCAATTTGGGCTCTTCTTCATCCTCTTCGTCTATCCCAAAGAAGATGGTCTCACACGTGAAGGCACTATGAGTAGACTCTGATGTGGATGATTCCAGGGGAGTAGGATTGATAGGTGGTTGCCTGTCTGAATGGGAGATCATGATGATCTTCTCTAGTGTAGCACAGTTCACCTCAGAATGAGAGTTGGTGTCATGCAATCTACACCAATTAGTCATGGGGTGGAATTCTCCAAGTTGCGTAGAATGACTAGGTCTAGCACCACCCTGAGTGGTGTTTTGGTTCGGAGGGGGACCTCTAGAATTTTCATTGTTGTTCCATTGCTGTTGACTGGGGCGAGGCCTGTTGTTGTAGTTTCTACCTCAAGAGTTGGTATTTCATTATCTGGAGAAAACATTCCCTCTCTAGGAATTGGGGTTGTGAGGCATAGAGGGCCCCACCTTCAGTTGTCCCATGTCCATAGTTAGAGAGGACACTAATTTCTAGAGGTATTCAACCTTGGTGGATAGCTAGGTAGTTGTGTCACAATGTGACGGTTGTTGTGGTTGGTTCCCAGGGAAAGCTGTAGTAGCTCCCAGAGTCAAGGACTGCAATCCTCTAGCCACAAGTGAGTAGAAGAAAGGTACTTTGGAGGGTTGTGTCAAGGGTTGTTGCATCTGTTGTGGCCATTTCCAGGGAACACATTCAAGACCCAGTATTTTTTGGGCTTGCAATGGATAAACGTACCAGGCCTTCTGGTCTATTGGCAGTGGTGGGCCCATGACAATCATTGGGACGCCCATTGCTGGATTAGGGTTGTATCCCCTAGCGTAAGAAGTTTTGTCAGGTGCCATGTTGAAAAGTAAGCTCTGTCCAATCCCACTGGGAGATTTTCTCAAACTGTGGGACAACTCCAGGGCCAGGTCATAAACCTTTGCCAGAGTATCCCAGTCATTTGTGACGGTGGTTCTCCAAACGAGAGTAGAAACAATGGGGTCCAGAGAATTCAAGTATGGCTAGATGGTGATATCAGTAGATGGGATGAATGGGCCCATGCACCACTTTAAGGCACGTTGGAACCGATGGTTGAATGTGGCAAGGCGTTCGTTCGGTTCCTTTCTGATGGAGATAAACTAGCTTTGGGACCATGCTGGGTCCACATGAATGCGGAAGGCCGCTAGGAAGGCATCTTCCATATCCTACCAATTTTTGATGGAGTTGGCCAAAAATTTGAGGTACCAATTTAACTTATTCTATCCTAAGGATAGAGGGAACATCCAGGTCACAACATCCTGATGTTGTACCCAGTGTCATTTCATGGCATCCTTATAGGTCTGGAGATGTTCTTCTGCGGTTCGTGGGCCTAGATTCTCATATCTGGGGTAGATCTTCTATGGATGCAGAGGAAGATCATTGGTAGCGCTAGGGAACTGCCCCATTGGGGACCCGGTGTTTCCAAATTAATTTTCCATTACGACTGCTAGATTTTGTCTAGGTTGAGTGTTTGTCCCCAAGGTTATCTGAGGAGCTTGGGTATTTTGAGGTGTAGCAAATCCCCAAATAAGGTTGGCTGGTTGTTTGGTTTTTAGGGTCCTTTTCTTTCAAGCAGGAGGCTCGAGTTCAACAAACTTCCTTGGATTTGGGGCCGATCGAAGGATTCTTTCAAAACATAAGGGTGAGAAAGACCCAATCTCACTAAAATCTTGGTTCCTAAAACTATGTCTTGGGGAACGCTCAGGTGGTGTAAAGTCAAAATCTTCCGAAGGGGATAGACTCATGCCCTCCTTCTAGCACTAATTTCTATTGATGGGACTTTGTGACCGGTCTCATCAATAGATGGTAAGTTGTCACTGGGTACCGGGGTACCGACCAACTTTTCTTGTAAAGGTTAGCCAGGGAATAAATTCTTCGGGCCTTGAAGCACTTGAGTGTCGGGTCTCGATGGTGCGGGGAGTTAAGTTGGGCAAATGGCTATTTTTTTGGGGGGGATGGCTGGTTTTGACTCGTCTTCTCCAGGGATTTCAGTGATAGATTGGGGTTTCCTGCAAGCACTTTAAGTTAACCAAATAAACAACAAAAGATAGGCCAGAGTTAAGAGTTTTTTATTTCTACTTATAGTTATGCAACATATTTCCAACGTCAACAATTCTCTAATGAACTACACTAAATACTGAATGCATACAAAACTAGAAGTTCATACATATTCAATAGCAAGGGTAAATGACATCATTAATCTAACAAAACATAAGAGAAAAGGACATTAGAAACATACGGCACAAAAGAGATTGTTGCATCGGAGATTAGAACATCACAACATCATTGCCAGAAACTGTTCTTCCTTCCTCATTAGCAAAGTGTTCTAGCATCACTGGTGTGTACATCAATGGCTCCAAGGGAGCATCTAACTTCTAAGAACTATTGAGCATTGAGCTCGTGCAACTATTGAGAAATGAAATGCTAAAAGTATTTGGACTGCAAAATCATCAATTTTTTTGACCCTTGAAATGAGGTCGAACTTATTATTTATACACATAATTTTCCATAAAACTAACCTAATCTAACTATACACTAAACATTAAAATACAATATCCGGTGGCTGGTACTACCTGCACCACTTACAATCACCTTAAAAAGAGTACAGGTCTGACATGACAGAGAAAGAAGACAAGAAAAGAAGATGGAAGAATCGACATCGAGAATAGTGTCAGGGTAAGAATAGAAGAAATCTAATCTTTCCAGAGTTTGAGGCTACATGCCTCATTGATGTGAAATGTGGCTCACTGTCTTCGATGCACCAGGTAGTTAATGCTGGAGTGGTGCCTTGTGAAAATCACCTGTTAGAGCCATCCCTCCGTCTGACATGCCTTATCGGGATCACCTACCTACTGACCCCCTTTATTAACTACTAGATAATGATCGGTTGGCTCCGAGAAACCTGGACACGGGTTAGTGAATGAATACAAAACTATCGGATCCATAATTCCAAGATCTGGGAGCTTGCACTTAAAGAATAATGAATGCCCAAAAATGCACCCTGCTAGTGAAAATGTTTGGAGTCTGGAGAACTTTACTATCCTTTGTTCTTGAATGCCTCCCAAATTTGGCCAATGCCCTCCTCATCAATGTCCTTGACACTGTCCCAATAGTCACTGATGATTCTGAACTTCTCTTCAATATCTCCGACCCTGTCCCAGAATTCTTTGACTATTTTTACTGAGTCATGAACCCTGAGCATCATCTTAGATATTCTTGACTTTTTTCCTCTATCAAAGTCTCTTGCAGACTGATACCGGGACTCCATCAATTCATCAAACTTACTGAGGACATAATCCTTTAGGGAAAAAGTCTCGGTGGTGAAGTGATCAACTTGTGAAACCCTTCCAATGAATTCTTTATACAGGTCCAAAGGATACTAGACCACCACAATTTTCTCTTTTAGGGTTGTAACCAGTTGCTTGCTTACCTCAATTTTGACGTCAAGTCTAGAGTGCTGGGCCCGGAGGAATCTGAAGGGCTCTTCTCCCAAAATCCTAGCCTCTGTGGTGGCCTCCTCCTAAAAGTTTATTACTTCCTCTAATCTGGTCCTCCACTCCTTATATTTCTCTATGTCTCTATCCCATAGGACGATGACACTGTTTACCTGGCCCAAAAGATTACTGATCAGGTAAAGGGTTGAGAGTGTCACCTCTAGGAATTGCCTTACGACCTTGACTTGATCTGCAATCCACATATCTATAGCCTATGCCTTATTTTTCATGGCCCTAAGAGCATCAATGTCACCCTGTGAAAGCAGTGTTCTGGAAGTGGAGGATTCCGGACGGATCTCAGCTAGTTTCTGTGTAAGCTCTGCGAGAAGCCTGAGGAGATTTTCATTTTTCTCTCTTTCCTCCTTTAACTTATGTGCTTGTTTATTGTATTGGGCTTCGACTTCCCGGCTAGCCTCTCTTAGGAGGTCCAACTCACCATGCTTATCTCTCCTCCCCAGAGGCACTTCTGTAACTGCATAGTCTTTGGCCCTTATTGTTCCCGCATCTATATCTGGGGGAGGGGTTGCAACTATTGCAATGGTATTTCGTCTCAGACCAGTCTGGAGGGTATGGACAGTCTGAGCCTTCTTGGTCTTTTTAACCTTTGCATTTTGGGCCATCATCTCAGCCAAGGAGAGGGGAACACCTGTTGCCACTAGGGCCATTCTTTTCCTAGATTCTACTAGCCATTATGGTGGCTGGGGTGGTCTTTCTGCTGAGGCCTAAGCATCAGGGCCTCCTTTGGAGTCTAGTGGTGTATCTCTGGCATTTGCGGTCACATCAAAATCTTTCTCCTTTTCCTATTCCTCAAGTTTTTTGGTACATTCCTCCCTAGTGGCATTCTCTTATGTGGTGTCAAGGACCCCATCTCCCCTGGCACCAGTATCACCTGTATTACCAGGGTTCTCCCCATCTTGTTCAATATCTATTGGATCAATATTTATATCTTCGAGGCTCTTCCCCTCATCTTGTTGTTGGTGTTCATCTTCGACGTCATTTGTTGGGACATCCTTCTCCATAGGCATATCCTTCGAAAGAGGCAGAGGTGTCTGACCAATATTTAATTATTGGGTCACCAAGACCACCTCGCCGAATGTCATACTCTGGGGCACTTGATCACCCAGATTAACTAAAGGTGTTTGGAGTGTGACGGTTGGGGGTACGGTTGATCCCGAAGGTCTAGTTTCCCCAATTATCGATTGTTCATTATTTATTTTCCTTAGATTTATCTCGGTCCACTAGACTGGTATTTCCTCCACATCTTGTGGATCCCTTTTTGCTTCTTCCCATTCATTCTCTTTTTCAGGTTCTCGTACCTCCCTCTTTGGAACCACTTCCTTTTCTGGTGTCTCCCCTTCATCAGGGATTATTTCTACTTCTTGTGCGGCTACTTCTTCTACCACCTTTCCCATCTCCCCATGTAAATTCATAAGCTCGTTGGTCCCAAAGATGTCATCAAAGTCATCATGCGGAGGGGAGGTCTCTAGGAGATCCTCTGGTTTGGGGGAGTCTGAACTAACTTCCACCAGAGGAACATTGGGCATGTTAGGGCCCGTGTTTGTGCTTGGGAGATTGTCTACCCTCTGCTTCTTGCTTCTTAATTGCAATGGGGCCCCAACATCTATAATATTTGTGCACTATGCCTCGGCCTCTGTTTTTCAGATCATGAGTGTCGCTAGTGAAGGGGATCATGTCGAGTGGGCAGATCCCACCGAGGTGATTATAAGACCATAGGCAAGCTAGGTGCTTAGTTTTTGACTTATCTGTCAGGATGCCTCCAGTTGATGATGAACTTGCTCTAGAATGGGGAGTAGACTTTGGGGAGTAACTTGGGGCAGGGTGTCTTTCTTTTGCTTTCCCTTGTCTTTGCTTGGTCCCGTGGCTCCGAAGGTCGAAAGAGAGACCCACAAGATATGACCCTTACGGGTGCTCCTCTTGCATACTTGCTCAAAATACTTATGGATGTTCTCAATGATGTTGTGACTTACATCCTCAATTTTTGAACTCTCTGGGGTGTCCCAATCCACTAGAGGGAGATCCAATTTGTCGATCCCCTAGTCTTTGTATGATGGGTCTTCCAGAGGCTCGTCATCTAAAAATATTTTGGAAAGTACTAAATTTCAAGGGCCTTCATCAAACCATTGGACATCCTCGAATACTGTCAGGCACAGACATCAAAACTATCTTGAAAATCCACCCAGAAATCTTTAACGTGAACTTTGTACGGTGTGGATGCCTGGGGCAGAACCTCTCTTATCTTATCAACCAGATCAAAATTATTCCTGGTGAGGTGGAATTCCGCCAGTCCCAAGCTCTTTTGTTCATTATCGACTTCCTTAGCCACTACTACACTGCAAGAATAGTTCCCACAAGTAATTGGGAATGGAATGGATGTAACCTTATTTAAGGCAAAGAATGCATGGAGTTCCACAATCTTCCTGTAGAACTCCAAAAGAATAATCCTATGCCCGCAATGTATGGGCAGTAGGTAAGGCCACCTGGAGAACCCGGTCACCCGAATATAAGAATGTTGTTGGAATTGAAGGAAATAATTGTCATATGTGCTTACCAAGTTCATCTCCTCTTGTGACAACCAGTGCCCGGTGTCCTGAGTAAGTGCAAAAATGTTATGGTAAATGAACGTGTCATTTACCTTGCAAAAATGGGGGAAAGAGGCATCCCACTGGATCCAGGGATGAATTTCCCATGGGAAAAGTTGGTCGGGCCTATTCCTAAGAATTCCCACTGTCTACAAACCCCAAAGAGAGGGTCTCTATTGGGCTAGTGCCCATAATACATAGGAGGTCATGTAGAACTTCAAATTTCAGAGGACATTCTTCAGTTGGAAGTCTACATGATTGGCAACGATGGTCGCCTAGTCGAAATTCTGACTGTAGGTGGTGATGCAGTAAAGGAAATAATACATCCATGCCAAAAATTCCCTTGCATGGGGCTCTTTGAAGAGCCTGCACAAAAAGATGATTCCTGCCTGTATGCATCGTTGAAGTCTACGCGGGGAATCTATAGCTTCATCTTCTTATTGTCCCTTCTCGGGGACTTTAGCTAGTGAGTATTGAGATGTTATCAGGTGAGAATGGGAATTTATTCAAACTACTTCAGTGACACTGACCAAGAGATAAAAATAGCTCCCTTGAACTGGGCATTTCCCAATCCCAAAGAAAAAGTGGTGGCATCCAGATTAACAATTATCGTCAGGTAGTGTAGTGGTAGAGGATCGGCAAGAAAAATAACCTGGGTGGGAATGTTGTATTGCATCACCAGATGAAGGATCAGTTTCGATGTTTTCTCCAATCAAATAAAATATGTAGCTTTGATGATGCCAGAGGTGGCCACATTCTTTGTGATATCATCTCTGACAGCCCTTTTTTGGTACATTATTTAGATGAGGCCTTGCATTTCAGACCATAGTCTGGGCTCTGTATCTGTGATCTCCTGCAGCTTGGAGTCCACTTTGGACCCCACAAGAACACCCTCCTTTAGATATTTGGAGTTTAATGGGAGCTTGGCCAACATCTTCTTTGGCTTCATCTATGTGGCCGCCTGAGTGGAGGTAGTTGGAATCTCCAGACTTCTAGGAGGAGTTGTTACTTCAGACATGTTGTTGGATAATCTGCAACCTACAAGACCAGAGAACCATCAATACATATGATATGATAAAAATAATTTTATGGACTCTGGGAGTTCACCGCCATCTCGCATGTGTTGAAAGAATGTTACTATGCATCAAAATCCTGGAATATAATAGTTAACAACAATTAGATTATGATCGACACCCAGAGGTCCCGGGGTATTGGTTTATGCATCAAGAATGGGATGAAGACCCGAGGACTTCTCAGCACCTAGAGTTTGGAGAAACTAGCCGTTATCAAAGTGACTGGACAGTGAGCCATATTTTGGCTGACATGGGTTGTCACGTGGTCACGTGATAGACAACATAATGGCCCTTAATAGAAACAAGTGGGTTGACACAAGTGAAATGAATGCCAGATTGAATGTTTTTGAATTCTCACTTGTGGGGAAATTAATCCTGCCATTAATGATGAAGCAACAGAGGAGAGAGAAAACCACCATGGCTCGAACAGGCAAGGTGACAAGTTCGAGCCAGGCAGAAACCATGCGGGTGAGCTCCAAACTTTGGTTTTAACGTGTAGAGCATGATGAGATCACCACAGGGAGGGTTTTCACAATAATATATAGACCAATTTACAGACCAACTTACAGGGGAAGATGGAGAATGATGCAATTTACAGGAATGACCCTACCTTAAGGGTTATCTATAATTTACAAAGAAGTTATGATAATTTATAGAGTCTACAGGAATGTACACTATTTACAGGAAGGAAATCAACGTGAGGAAGGTGGACAACCTTCTTACAAATCCATCCCACCGATAGGAGGCGACAACAAACCAAAAAGAAAAAAAATGAAAATGAAGACGAAAACCGAAAGAGGAAAACAAACCCAAGCACAAACAAAACAAGACAAAACTAGGAAGAGGAGAGCCAAAGGACCTACCTTAACACTAGGAAATGTAGGAGGAGGAGCACAAGAGGTGCTCTAAAAACCAGGAGGCTTTCACAAACCACAAATGCACCACTGATAATCACTATTTCAACCGCTAAGCACCGAGAGAAAATTGCACTTAAATCATTGTTAAATCACCTTAATCGCTCTGGGTAATATTGCTTGTGGTAAATGTGAAAGTGATGAGTGAATATTTATTTATACTGCTAGGGTAAAAACATGTTTCTTCCTTCCACAGACCCTGAGAAAAGAAAATCCTCCAAACTCCAGGCCCAGCGATTCCATGCAACCACACCCTCTAGCAAAAGAGTAAATGGAGACAGAGAATCCTAAAGTTCGGAGATTCGGCCGAGAGAAGAAAAAAACACTCTAGGACCGGGTCCCAGAGGAAGGAGAACCAAAAAGAAAAGAAAATGACCCTTGCAAGAGAAAAGGCCAGAGGAAAGAAAAAGGAAAAGAAAACAAGGCAAGAAGCGAAAAGGGGGACCCAACATTTTTCCCAAAAAATGTAGGGACGAGTATGCAGGGCATAACACATCTTTGTAGCAAAAGTAAGAACCCTTCTCCATCACATTGTTTAGTATTGCATAAGTTAATCACTATGACTTTGTGTTTGATTTTATATGAATAATGCATCACAAATTTTGAATCCAATTATTCAAAAGTATGAATACCAGAGGGTAGTTTAGAAAAATACTCCATCGTCATTCCTCCAAGGCTTCTTGGAAATAATCACATTAAATAAGTGGTGTCATGCATGAACACCAAGCTCAATGCACCAAATTCCCATAAGTGATCATGTGGATCAGATGCCCCCTCGTATTTTCCATACTTGGGAAAAATTGCATTTGTAGGGAATGACACCATAATGAGGGATTTTTCAAATGGGAAAGGACACATTGCTTCGATCGAAAAAGGTTTAGGAACCCCCATTTGTTTCATGTTTTCCAATTGCATTTGAAAAAAATTAAATTGCCTATTCATTAAGGAAATTAAATTATCCTCTTCTTCCTTCTTCCTCAATTTGTTTACATCGTAACCATGAGGTAATTTGACTCTTGCTTGGGCTAGGTCAATGAAGTAATTTTATTTATCCCTCTCTAACAATTTTTCCATAACATTCATGAAAAGGGGATTTTGTACAACTTCATTTATTCATTCCTCGGTGGCTTCATCATCTTGGACATTTCCTCCACCACCTAGGTTATGGTCATTTTGGTTTACACCCATTTTCCTCTTCCCTATTTCCTTCGTGGTGGTTTTCATGATTCTCATCATTTAAGTTTTCATTGTTGACATGGTTGAGAAAATTGGGATCCATGTTGCCAAATAGGAAGGCCATGTCAATAGGTTCTGCTTCTTTTTCTACCTCAATGGATAAATGTGAGTAAATAGGTTGGTCACAAAGAAAATCTTATCAAAGGTACGTGTCATCCGGTAATAAGATGTTTCAAATATAATGAGACCTAGTGAAGGCCAACATTAACATGAATGTTGAAAGTTTTTAGCAACCACCTTATGACCTGATCCTCTTTGCAAATTTGAAAATTTAAAAATAAGAGGATTATGTCCAATTGAAGTTACAGACAGAGAGAACTCTGAAAAGGGTATCTGAATGTGTAATCAAAATTTTTCCAAACCCTCAAGAATTACTCACTGTTTGACTTTCTCAGTCTGTACGTGCTACTTTGATTGTATACACAAGCCACTTAAATATGATGTACACGCTCACTGGAAAGGTATGATGTGCTACTTTGCAAATTAGAATGTGTTGTTTAAATGTTGGCATGCTCTACTTAAAAGTTGTACATGCAACTTGGGAGGTTACCAAGCATTGTTTAAAATTTGGTACGTGCTACTTCAGTTTTCAAGCGCCACAAAACCAGTTTGCAAGTGTTAAAGGAATGTTTTCAAGCGTCACTTTACCAGGAAAAATTTGTCTGTCACTTTTTGATTGATTTTTAAAATTTTTTAACTTGTGATCAGATCTTGAGGATGTTTTTCTTGTTGAAAAATGTAGAAACAAACACAACACACACATAAAGATTTGTTCCTTTACTCCTAAAACTACACAAAGTGTATGTTCTCAGACGTTTTTAAGGTATTTAACAAGAATGAGTTCCAAACAATCTACCTATGGTCATATTGGCTTGTAAATAATAGCTCTAATAGGTAGTCTTACTACTTAACTAGGTTTAATTTTAACTTCCTTTCAAACCAATGATGATTTTTATAACCCCCATTACAAAGGCCTCCCACGCACATAAAAAAATAATTTGCACAATCACGAAGGACTACTAGAGGAGGTGAAAATTCTCAACACCAGTTTGTCACCCACCCTTTTAAGGATGAATGCATTTTTATTATAGTGGTTTGGATTTACCATGGCTAAGATGGTTGTCTCCCACTTGGGTCATTCCCTCTCACTGTCCTCGTAAGGATATTCTCAGGAGACAGGCCCTCTATAGCTCTAACATGTTCATATAAAGCAAGAAATGTATTGAATAGGTATGTTTAGGAGTTTGATTCACTCAAAGAGTGAAGAGTATACCCCTACTACTTTCTTCACTTTCAAACACGTTTAACAAAGTTAATTCTGACCTCTTAACAAGGAGGTTTTAAAAACCAAGTGTTTGGTTCATTCCCTAACCTTTCTTTCTATCCCAAAATTTGACATGTTTGACATTTTGATCAACTTAAAAAGTTGAGATAATAGGCCTAATGTCTCATTTGGTGAACAATAATAGGCTTGTCCTAATTAGACTAATTTGAAAAGTTGAAATGCCATAATTTAAGAAAATGAAAGCTTGATGAGGAAAATACATTTTTTGTGTAGCTAGCAAAGGCTAGGCGCTTTTATGATGATTTTTTTTTATTATTTTTACTCACCTAGTGGCGATCGTTCACTCTCCTTCTCCTCGAACAAATTTAGTCAACACAACCAACAAAGTGAAAGAAAAACCAAATCAAAACCAAATAAACCTAAAGATCTTTTCAAAATTGAAAATTTATTTAAATATCTTAAAGCAAATTTGATTAAACTTAGAGTAGGAAACTTAGTTTTGAAAGCCTTTACAATTTTAACAAAATGATCATAATGTTTTTCTTCCTCTCCTAAGCTTTCTAAAATGTGTGAATTGTGGATTTCCTTTTCATGTTTTAAGACAATTCTTCCCTCTTTATCTTACCTATGGATTCTTTGCTTGGGTTTCTTCACCTTTGCAAGTTTGGTCATCTATAAATCAGAAAATAAACAACATTAGTTCTTTGTTTTTAATAATCTACAAGTTTAAAAACATAGACAACTCTAAGTGCTACTTGATAGGATAATAAGCGCTGCTTTAAGTGAGTTTACATGCTACTTTGTTGCGATATATGCGCTACTTTTCTTGAATCTAAGAGCTACTTTAAACTAAGAAAAGCGTTAATATAAACTTTAAATCCGCTAAAATAATGATTGTACGTGCTAAAAGAATGTTTGTATGCGCTGTAATTTTACTTGAACATGATGCTTCTCCATTCAAAGGCACTGCTTCTCTCTCACAAGTGTCACTTCAAGACTCAGGTGCACTGAGAGAAAGTTAGACAAAAAATAGAAGTGATTATAGGCATCACTTGGCTATGTAAACGAGTCGGGATTCACCTCATAGGTGTCGCTTTACCTGCAAATTGCAAAATTCAACAACAAATGATACAAAAACATGCATAATATGATAAAAAAAATGGAAGTTAGAGGCTCAAAGCCCCATAGTAGGCATCATTTGTGTATATATGAATAATACCTTCATGAAATTAGTTTGAATACTATCAATTCTATGGAAAGATAATATAAAATTAAGCAAAGAATTGACAAATAAATAAGAAAAATTTCATGGTTCCCTAACATAGCTCTCAAATTCCTCAAATTGTTATGCAATTCACTCAATTTAGTTCTCACAATTCACTATTATGCTAAAAAATGACTATGATCTCAAAGGGATTTCTCTATAATGTAGATGCAATTGCTCATGAATGTCTAGGATTAGTAATGCTCTCAAAATGCTTGGTATTTATAGGACTTTCCAAGGGTAGGGGGTAGAGTTAAGTTGATCATGATTCAAGCTTGGTTGAGTTTAAGGCTTTCAAATGGTTTCAAATGGAGAGACCATTTAAATGTTGGTCTCAAAGGTTGGGACAAAGAGACAAAATTGAGTGGTGAGGATGTTAAAGGGTCAAATGAGTGATCAAGATTGCAAATTTTGGAGTGATCCATGTGCTTTCAATCCTTGATTTTCGTTGGCTCTTCAATTTATTGTCTCCTTTGTTGAAAGAAAATAGGATTTAATTAATTCAATTAATTAATTAAATTAGCCATGTAAGGGAATGGGTTGAATTTGATTTTTTGATTTAAACTATATAACTAATTGATTAAATCAATTGCATAGTTTTGATTAATTCCTTATAGGCTTAGATTTAATTAATTAATGTCTTTATTAATCCTTTGATTTTGATTTGATTTAGTTCCATTTTATTTGATTAAATGCACATTTGATTTGATTAGTACACCTGACCAAATTTAGGTGTCTACAACAGCTAATAAATGCATGCA
This sequence comes from Thuja plicata, assembly GCA_018584345.1. Taxonomy (NCBI): domain Eukaryota; kingdom Viridiplantae; phylum Streptophyta; class Pinopsida; order Cupressales; family Cupressaceae; genus Thuja; species Thuja plicata. The sequence continues at coordinate 1,138,413 of MU223999.1, forward strand.
TCTAATAGATAATTATAGTGTTATAATTCCTTGAGAACTTGTAAAAATAGATAATTATAGTGTTATAAATCCTTGAGAACTTGTAAAAATAGATAATGATAGCTAATAATGTTGTTGATAGGAACTTGTAAAAAAAGAAAAAAGTATGCAATTAGTAGCATCTATCTTACAAAGGGAATAAACATCCGTGAGAAAAAAATGTAACTTGATGTTGTTACAACAACCACAGTAAGATGAAAGAAAGAAAATGACTAAGTATTAAAAATAGTGCAAATGCAATGATGAAAGGTAGCCACATAACAACAAGAAAAGTAGAAGATAGAATATATAATGATAGTCATTCATAAAAATGAACAAGGGTCTACAAAGTAAAAATAATGTATAAAGATAGTAATCACAATGTTAAGCCTCATTGTCTTCATTGATGTAAAGATTGTGCTTGCTATGTCTCAAACAATAGCAAGAAAATATTGATTATTATGGATTAAGTGACATTGTCAGAATAGTGGTTTACAATGAAGACATATACAATAAAGTAATGATTAGATGCATGTGATCAGATCAAAAGGACAACCAATTTAAGTTTGAAGAAGACCACTTTTTTAAAGAATAGAAGAGTTAGATATAGTCAAAGTTAGGTAATATAATGTTGTTATAGTGTTTCAAAAGTAGTAAGCATGGAGATGGACATATAAGTTTTTTTATGTATATTGTTGTTACTGGTTGTAATATATATATATATATA
>MU223999.1:1139404-1165332 GCA_018584345.1 Thuja plicata
TATATATATAGCAGAGAAAGGATACACTCTATTTTTGAATGTCAGAGCATGAGCTTTGTTTCAAGAAAAAATATATATTCTGTCTTTCTGTGTAAGAGAACTCTAGATCTATTTCTATTAGCTTTACTCTATTTTTCTACTTTACTGTGTATTTTTAATTATAGAAATTGAAGGTCTATGTTGATCAAGTGAACTTGTGTTTGAGATTTTTTTTATTCTTTGATTCCTTCAAGTTTTACAACTTAATATATGGAAAAATTAACCTTACCATTATTCATCTCCATTAGTTAGATATATATGTGAAAATTTAGCACTGGTAAACATTTATTGACAAGGAAGGAAGCATTGTAAATCTAAAAAATGAGTAGACAAACTCTCTAGTTGTTTACAGATTTAACAAATTACAACCATTTTGGTAAATGGTAACATACAAGGCACCAGGATTAATCAATGCATCCAACACACTACATTGGTACATGTGTGTGTTTTAAATTTGAAAGATGCCCATACAAAATCTATAGAAATTTTAAGTGGCTTGTGAAACTCAAAGATGGCTCCTTCCACAAAGACAAGTTTAATACTTGTATTTAGGAAATGGTTTGTGCTCAGTGGATTTGATTTTGACACTTAAAACTAGTAAGAAATTATTCTAGAATTAACACTTAAAAAAAATAAGAAATTATTCTAGAATTAAATGTTCAAAACCATGTATTGAGAACTACACGCCACATAAGCTTGATTCTACAAGCATGAAACAATCATCTTTAAGATTGGAAACCTAATCTGTTAAATTTCAAATGATTCAGATCTTGGTTTCCCTTTAAGTCTCTCTATGTATGAAACACTTAGTGAAGCCTCATGATATGAAAAATTTATGACATGGAATGGTGGACTAATTCAAACTTATTCTAGATCAGATTCTCCATTGAGAAAAGAGTCTGTTAAAATCCATGAGTTTACAAGCTAGAAAATAAATGCAGAGAAAGAGATGTGGCTAACTTGTATTTGATCATGTTTGGAAATATTATTTAACATCTCCATTTGAAATTTTTGTTTCATCTCACCCCTTATATATTGTCAAGCATATTTGTTACAATTTTTAACATATGAAATGGTGAACCAAATGTGTGGGGAAATTTCAAGTTCACCAACTTATGTGTACATTAGGGAAAAGAGGAAGGAGGAGGAGAGTCCCTAAAATATAACTCTTGGAGGACCCAAATCAGATTAGCACAACCCAAATGGATGTAGGGGTACTAATGCAAAATCCAATTCATTTTAGGGGTTTCAATTCAAAGGTCTCTTTTATTTTTCTTCCTTGGATACACTTTTCCCTTTTGTTTATGTTGTTTTATTAATTCCTTAGATGAAATGCAAGTAAATCAAGTACATATGCAAGTATCGAAAGCAGTAGATTTGATGAAAATAATTGATATGAAATGAAAAAGGAGGAATATACTCACCTTGAGGGAAAATGAAAGATGCAAGTTCAGATCAGAAAATGACTGTCAAACTGTGTCATAAAATGAACCTATGTTGGATATGGAATCTGGAGGCTAGAATCTATTGACTATAAAATTTTGGAGGTCCCAATAACTATTCAACTTCCCTTGTATAGTTTTACCTTGGGTATAGGTTGAGGTCAACCTATAACTGATAGAATGCAAATTGAAATTTTTGATGTGAGACAAAATGTGTAACCCTAGATCTGCTTGTTTTGAGTTGAAATATCCAAAAGTCCACGAATATGATCCTATACACAAGAAAAATAATTTTTTGGGGGGAAGGGGCTTGCCTTGGTCAAGCCCCTATTTAATAATTAATGTTTAAAATGAGATAAAGTATGTAAAGCATGTAAAAGGAAATACAAATGTTAGTATTCACCTTTCTTGCAAAATCTCTGTGAACGGATTCAAATCCCCTATCCACAAAGATGTTTGAATGCTTGTATATAGAATGTAGAATGTCTTCACAAATAAAATGGATCTACAATCACCAAATAATAGATCATGGATGTACATATACTTGATGTGCTTGAAAGGAGATGGGTGTATAATGCAAATGAAAATGTGAATCTCCTCCTTAATGGTTAACTCCACTATCTCTCATGAAGAAATAATCTAGATCAATGGAAAGAAATGCTTGCTTGAGTGGATGGATGAATGCTTTTAATAAATCTTTGCTTGGATTTATTGAACTCCTTGAATGCACCTTGAACTTGAAAGCTTGATTTCAAAAGATATAAATAACTTGAACAATTTTGTCTCATGTATGCATTGGTATGTATAATGATTCCAAAATGAAGGGAAAATACCTCTTTTTATAGAAACTCGGAGTTCAAATTTGTGAAGGCTGACAAAGGAGAGAGAGAAAGAAACATACCTTGCATTAGGCCTGGGAGACAATAAAAATTAAAAATCCTGGGTATAGGTGGAGGTCGGCCTATACCTCAAGGTGTAAAAACCAAGAAAAACTCCCTAGATCCCAAGAGGTATTAAGGGATTTGGGGTAAATGAAGTGTAAAAATGAGGGAAAAAGTGGTAAATCAAGCACAAATGCATCCATGTTCTAGGAGATCACTAAAATGGGGCCTAATAGATCCTTTGAGATTCCAAATTAGAGTGATAATTTTTAGGAAGGTACATTTATACCTCACTTTAGTGGGAGTATAGAAGCTCATACTCATGGTAAAGTAGATCAAATATATAAGATGGTCTTATCAAGGATAAGGAGACAAGGAAATATAAATCCCCCAAGTAACTTAAGTCCTCATCGAATCCAAAAATATGACAAGAGAAACATTGCTAACAAAGAGAGAGAAAGGAAAAAGGGGGTGTGACTACCTAGGCCCAATAAGAATGCTTGTCTTACTATGAATCACACAAAAAAGAAAAGCTGCAAAAGATGGTATTGATAGTCTAGCAAGGTTTGTGTGTCGTCCTAGTTAACCCATTGAGGATCCACCCTTAAGGATTGTATCCAAAATGGAATATGACAAAAATTAATCATGTATTAAGGATTTTTTTGTCCTTAAGGGATTGAAAGTGAAAATCGGGGCATCAAACCTTAAGGATTTGTATTTCCCTAAGGGATCCAAAATGTATAAAGGCATTAAAAATTTGTGTGTGTGTGCAAAATGTGAGAAGAGTGTATGCCCCCATGTTAAAGCTATTGCAAGCGCATTAACAAGAGTACTAGCATTAATGGCATGTACAAGCATCCACTAAAGATGGTTCCACTATGATATGCCCCAAGAAAGGACATATCAAGGGAAATGAGCACATGACAAAAGGAGAACACAAGAGGGATCTACCAACTCTTGGGTCAGTAGGTCATATGATAACTCATGTATATCATAATTATGACAAAATGAACTATCATGATTCCCCAAAGGATGTATAACTATAACACAATGGAAGAAAGGCACGCAAGAAACATGAATAAGATTCTTTTTGGCTGACACCGCGAAGACCAAATATAATAGGTGCTACTGCTTTGCATCATCCCAAATGGACAATTACAAAGGCACAGTCACAAACAATGGTACATGTACAACATAACATGAAATAACATATAGAAGAACAGAGATAAAAATAGAAGAATGAAAATGTGATTCCTTTATCACCTTGCACCAATATAGCAACAAGGGTCATTTAAAGAAATCTAAACAAGACATAACAAGTAGCATATCAAGAGGGAGACACATCATGAAAAAAAAGAAAAGAAAGGATCCACTGTACAAGAGGAGCTAGTCAAGTGTATCTCCTTCCCCCTCATCTCAGTCCATAGTGTTTAGGTAAGCTGGGAAACTCACAAGAGGATTAATATCAAGCACAATAGAGGGAACAATAGCCAAAAAAGGACCTTGCTATGAAGAAAGGTCACTATGTTCAGGGTTAGTAGCAATAGATAATTATCGTGAAATCAAAGTTTGTAAATCATTATCAAGATCAATAGTCTCATACATATCATTAGAATCACTAGCATGCATATCATTTTTAGTATGATAAACATCATCATCAAGAATATCAACATTAATCATAATTGAATCCATGATATGAATAGTATTATCATGTTTATTCATTTTATCTTTATTTAAATTTACTTCCTCCATAGGATCAATCATGGGTTGATCAAAGGAAAGTGAAGTATGAGGAGGGGTATGAGGTAAATAAATGTTTTAAGAAGCATTTTCATGGGCTCTAGCACGATGTTTGTGATGATGATCATAAGCATGACAGTTTTGTATGGTTTTGATAGATATTTGGGGTAGAGTAGAATCAATCAACATTAGGTCTGTTTCTTCTTTAGAAGGAAGAATGGAAGGAACCACGCTAGGATGAGAGATAATAGGAGGAGTATGCATGGAAGCAATAGGATGTGGAATAGAAGAGAATAAAGAAGGAATAGGTGATGTAGGAAGAAGGCCACAACTAGGATCATCCTTCAGTTTTCTTAAATCATAAATCTTTTAGATCTTGAAGGCTTAGTAGGATTGGAAAAGATAATTAGGACAAACTCTAGTTGGATGATGCATAGAGAGCCAAAAAACATCAAGGTTAATCAAGTCACAAGGCACAGAAGGCTGATAAAGACTATGATTAACAATAATGATTTATCTATTATGAGGAAATTTAAGACATTTATGAACAAGAGAATCCACAACTATCATGGAGGTAAGCCAAGGAAGACCAATTTTAACTTGAAATTGATCATAGGTAGGAAGGAAAATGATAGTAGTATCAACAGTTTTACAAAAAACTTCCACATGAAAAGAAATGGAACCATGGGGAGGATAAATAAAACCATTTCAAGTTTGAATAAAAACATAAAGTTTATCATAGGAATCCTTATGCATTTCTCTACAAAAAAGATGCTCTTCAGTTATCACTTTTACCATGCAAGTGGGATCAAGAAGGGTACCACTGGAAGGAATACCACTAGCCCTAGCAATAATATAAAGGGACCATCAGGTGTCATAATTGTTTTAGCAGTATTCAAGCTAATGCAATATTGAGGTTGAGCTTGAGGTTTCAGTTTAGGTTGGACATGATCAACATGGTTGGCTTCTTCAAAATTTTCATCATAAACAATGTTTGTAGAAGAAGAAGGTTGCACAATAGTATTGGTCAAATGAGATGGAAAAGGATTGGTGCATATTTGCAAATTATGGTTAGGAGGTGCAACTGATTTGTTTCCATGAATAACATCAACATCAAAAGATATAGCATTAGAATCAATGAGGACTTGGATTGTGTTCCTTAAAGAAAAGTATTTTTCAGTATCATGGCTAGTTTGATGATGGTATTGACAAAAATATTTGGATTTAAAGGATCGAGGATTTTTTTTTTGGATCAATTGGTTTAATAGGAGGAATTTTAATAATTTTTGTATTTATTAAATTGATCATCACATTATGTAAAGATTTAAAAAGTGGAGTAAAATTATGAGAAGGTACAAAACCAGAGGACAAAGGAGTCACACCTTTGGATGTTGTTGCCATGTGTTAATCTACTATATTAGATATTTTTTGTTCTTGATGTAATTGTTAGGTTTTTGAAACTTGTTGAAATTGGATGCAACATCACTCTTATCAATTGGAACACGATAAATTGGAGTGTTTCTCTCAAACAGACTCACTTGTAGTTGATAATGATGGAGCACTGCACACAATTGTGAAAAGGAAGAAAAATTAGTAAGGAGAATCCTATCCCTAATATCTTTTTCTAAATTAGAAACAAATATCCATTGTATATCAATATCAGGAACATGATAATAAATCTAAGCATGCAAATGCTTAAATCTACCAATGTAGTCACTAATTTTTTCTGTAACACCTTGTTTAGAGTGCATTAAATCAGTCAAAGAAACTTGAGGATTAATGTTGTTTTAGAATTGTTGGATAAAAGCATTAGCAAGTTTTTTGGAAGGAATAAATAAATAAGGTGGCAAAGAGAAATACCATTGAAAATTTGTGTCTCTAAAGGTTCTAGTGAGAAATTTAGTCATGAGCTTATAGTCATGAGAAAAATCACAACATAGGGTTTGAAATGTGTTAACATGAGTCACAGGATCACCTTTACAACTATAAGTCTCAAGATGAGGAAGTTCAACATTTTGTGGTCCGAGGACAACTCACATGATATCTAAAGACAAAGGGTTGGAAATATCACATGTAGGAATATTGAATTTAGATTGAGTCAAGGAAGAAAGTTGTATTTGCAAAGAGGACACGGTTGAGAAAGACTATTTATCATGGAATTGGTGGAAGAAAGGATAGGAAGAGAAGTGTTTGAAATGTTAGGGAATTTATTGTTTGAAGCGGAAGGAATATTTGAAGGAGCATGAGTAAAGTTAGGAGCATTTTTGGAAATGGAATTGGAATATGAAAAGGGAACATTATGAAAAGAAGGCATGGATGAAGGAAATGAAACACATGGAACACTTATAGGAAGTGAAGGAAGAATGGGATTAGGAAGACTCACATGTGTGGGATTAGAGTATTGAATGGAGGTTGCTATAAGTGGTGGAACATAAGTGGAAATGCTAGGAATAGAAGTATAGATAGGAAAAGAGGTTTTAACATGTGTAGTGGATGAGACATAGCCTAATTCTTGAGCACATTCAGAAATAGGTTTAACATTGGAATCCACAAGGTGGGAAATAATACACAAGAGGTTAAGGAAATGTTCATTATTATGAATACTCTCCCTTATGTTGGAAATAATGGAATGGTGTGTACTAAGAGGGGAGGGGTGAATCAGTACCCTTAAAACTTTTATTCAATTAACCTTTATCCTTTAGTAATCAATTCCTTGCATTACCAACCATATTTTCTATTCTTATCTTATGCATGTTATATCAATTCATAAAATTAATTTTCATGTAAACATTCATAGAATTATTTATGAAATGTAATGACATGTGATACAATATTTGGTAATGCAAAAAACCCCTGTTAGAAGGTAAAAACTGTGGTGGGGATGAAACCAAAAAAACTTCACTATCTGCAGAATGGAAGGGGTCGGTTAAGGCTTACAAGTTTGATCACTTCTGATGATCTTACTCTATTAGGAGTAACATGTTTAGACTATTTAAGGTCTACTATGTTAAGAGCTTTAGCAACACTGTTTAGTGTGCACTCGATTAAGAGATTTACAAAGGAATGTTAAATCCACCTTCTCAAAGGATTTCTTCTATTTTCTACACTTGTTAGAATGTAGTCAAAAATATTTATTGACCCAAGTGTATGCAATCTATAATTTTTGATTATAGATTAATTAAAGTTCACAATATAATGTATCACCTATAGTCACTGATCAATACCTTTGTTCTACTCAGTAGCCTTGAATCTTTTTCTTGATAACCCATTTCATCTTTTTATTTCCCTTTGCATAAAAATCTATCTCTAATCCATAGAAGTGTCCAGGGCTACAATCATCATCACATGACTTTGTTCTGATTGATTACACATCTATTTATATAATGAGTTTTACCTAAATGAGTTGCACGTATAACAATGATAACTCTATGATCAAAGGTTTACAACTTGACCTTGATCTCCTAGTTTTCATGTTTCTAATTAGTTAGACTGGTTTAAAAAAATACAATTACATTGCTTTTCCCTCAAGAAATGGATTTAAAGCTAAATATAAAACACAAGTGTTTTATCTGATGTGGAAGTCAGATCCACATTTCTCAGGATTATAACTCTCTCTCAGTAGACTGGTGCTCTGATTTCTCTATAGTCTTCTTATTAGGTTCCTCTGTGAACTATCTGTCAGGTTCCTCTGTTATCTTCTTATCAGGTTTCTCTGCCAGGCTACTTTATTGGGTTCCACTTCAACATTTTTGGGTTGCACTTACAAACTATGTCGTCGGTTTACATTTTAAACTTCACTATCGAGTTACACTATAAAATTTATTGTCGGGTTCCCTTGTGAAGTTTGTTTGTCAGGTTGAACTAAACCTATCTTTTGGTGTTGGTGTTACCGACAGTTTAAAACTATTTTCCTTTGCATACTAATAGAAAAATATTTCTTCAATCTCCCCCTTTGACATTAGTATCAAAAACTGATATGTACAAATACAAAAATGTGTAGTATGTACACCATGTGTTCACCCTATCATTATGACTCGCCCTATGTGTATGTTCTGGTATAGTATATGTATATACACTTTGACTTTATACTATTTCCCCTTTTTACCTTATCTTCTCCCTTTATCATATAATTTTCCCCTGTATCATATCATTTTCCCCCTTTTTTGATAATAAGGGCAAAGGTGTAATTACTTACAACTTTCAAACATTTGGGAATGAGATTTCTTCATGTCTTCCATCATTTTCTCCCATTTCTCCTGTAGGTGATCCAAGGCCATGTGCTCCAATGTAATTCTTGTGTGCATGTCATAGATGTTGTCAGTGACAGCCATCTCCTGCGTGGCAATCAATTGTCTTGCTGCTTTCATATGCTATTGTAGTAGTGCAAGATTCGGTAGGAGTAGAGCCTATAGCTTAGTTACCTCATCTCCAAACTTTGATTCTGCCTCTGGAATCGTAAGTCTCCACTTCTTTTCTTCCATTACCTTCTCATAATGAAAATTGGTTGTATTGTCAGTTGTTGAGAGACCTTGTGCACTAGCAGTAAGATCTGCATCTATTTTTGCAATCTTTACACTATTTTCTTTAGTGAAGTGCTCTAATGTGCTTAACTTCTGAATTAAGGTGATAGCTCTAAAATGATTGGTTCCAATTAATTTACTAGTTCAGATAGATTTACCTTGTCCTCGGCCACTTCTTGGCTGATTTTCTTGGTCAATTTGTATTGGTACTTTTGTTCTACATGTTCTTCTATAGCCTTCTTTGCATCCACATTCTGTGATGTAATGGCTTCGGTAAGAACAGCTAGTTAATCAATAATAGAAGCATTTTGATCAATGTCTGTATCAATTAAAATATAATGTAGTATTTCCTTGGTTGTTTCAAGTACTTGTGTATCCTTTGTCTCCTTCTTAAGCTTATCTTGGATAGATTTTCATTTACAAAGTTCTGCATACTTTTTAAGTGACTCTGGATCCAATGCCCTCGTATCACAGTTTGGTATTTCAATTATCTCTTCCAGTGTGACTGGATTCTTATTCTTCTTCTTCTTCTTCTTCTTAGAAAGTGTTGTGGAGGCACCTATATGCGAGACCATGGCAAGTTCGTTAGCTTGGTCTAATGTGCTTGATGTGGCTTTCGGGGTGTTGTGCCTATTGGTTTGGTGTGGATGTCTCCAAATCAACCTTTGATTTATCTAAAACTCCTCCTTTGGTATCATTAGGAGTGGAATCACATTACTTCTCTTCTTCACCTTTATTTTCTTTCTTTTCTCCATCTGTTTCTTCTTGTGCTTCATTTTTTACATTCTGCTCATCATTTATTACATTTTGTTCTTCTTCACCCTTATCCTCGGGTATGCTTGCATCAGGCTTAGGTGACTTCTCCTTTCGTGAGATGATATTGATAGCCTATATCAATAATGGCATTTGACCTAGTATATTCACCTGTGCAACATCCATTGTTGTATCTTGTTCCTTGGGCTACTCGGAGGTAACTGTAACATGTTCATCTGCCTTTACCTCATCGGAAAGATCATTTTTGGTGATATCAATGATATTTGTATCTTTAATTGTATCATTTTTAGTATCCCCTAATGATTGTATAATTTGAGGAATGCCATCCATTGCCTTGATTTCTTATGTATTTAATTTAGTTTGAATGACATCCTCATCATCATTTATCAGAATGTTCTCTGGGCTTGGTATAGCCTCTTCTTCTTCATTGTGAGGATTTTCAATAAGTTCTAATTATCTCTCAGGACTTGTGTCCTTTTCAAGTACATCGAGTGATTTTCTCCAAGTATCCTCACTTTCTTTGTCAAGCTCAATAAAATTTTGATGCAGAGGGTCTAGAGTTCTAGTGTTTACCCTTATCCAAGTTGTTAATCAACTTCTTTAAACCATCCAATGGTTTCCAACACCTATGTTTCCTTCACCAAGATTGGCCTCCTAGACCCTGAATTAAACTTTCCTCCTATGTATAGTTGAGATGATGAAGAAACAATGCACAATCAACTCCAACTAGTCCAACTAGTCCTCCATTTACCTTGTTTACTCATTAGATTTCCCTCTAGAACCCTAAAACCTTGCTTAGGATCTTCCCAAACACCTCTTAGGATATAGCTTATGTTCAAAGGACCTTACATGTCCATTCTAGGTGTTTCAAACACTTCTGGCCACTATAACCATCTCATTGTTATCACTACTCAAAGATAGACCTAATTAGGCCTAATTGTATTAGGTCTATTCTCACTGTTTTTTACCAAACTCTGCAAATTCTTCTACAAAACCCTATGAAAGACCATATGATTCTGAAATATATCACCTATCCCTTCTAGAATCCAAAGTTATAGTTCTTCAAGACACCCACAACCCTAATTTCTTCTAGGCCCTAGTTTCTAGGCTATCTTTTAGGCCTCTGGACCAGTCACTGCAAAATGCATCCAATTGGTCTTCAAACTTCACACCAACTTCTAAAAGCTTTTGATCCTTCAAGGAGATACTCTAGGGCTTCCACACATGCCACTAATATGTCCATAAAAGATCATGGGTGTGCTCCTTCAATTCAATCTTTCCCTATCCTGGCTCACCTACTCCAAGCAGTCAGCCTACGGCATCACTCCAAACCTAGGAGTTTAGTTGCAAGAACAAAAAGGAAAACAAAAACATTATGTATAGACCCTAACCTATCATTCTACAAGGTTTAATTCATTTTCAACCATGGATGCTTAGGTTAGAGCCATTTTTGGTCTTGCAACTCTGCAAATGGAAAGTGTAGACATAGTCACCTAAATCTAAGTGTAACTTTACAATGCCTTGACTTGAAAACAAACTTGTACATGCAAAAGAAAGATAAAACAAAAATCTGCACTCCCATGGAGTCATATTTCTCAATCCAATCTGTACACAGCCGTACAAGGTTGCAGAAACACTACAAATGCAAGTAAAACTCAGAGAATCATCCCTGCAGAATGCTCACATGTGTGGTCTATAAATAAAACTTTATTAACCTTCAAAAATATTCAATCCATGCTCAAATACCTGATCATGGGTGGTTACAACCATCCCTTTCTTCATTGAGCAACTTTTTGCAAAATTTTGCAAAAGTTGCTTGAGCAACTTTTGAAAATTTCTAGCAACTTTTGAGCATTTCTTTCTCTTTGACAAATTTGGTCAACTTGATGCACTTTTACCCATCCTAGGACCCTAGTTAGGAAACTTATGAGCCTAGAGGAGACCAAATCCCCTATTTTATCAAAATTAGCAACTTTTACAATTTTAGACCATTGTGACAACATTTGCACCTAGGAGCAACTTGTGCTCTTACAAACATAAATAAACAAGCTTGGATCCAAAACTTATGGATCTTATTACAAACATGTCAAAGACCCCTAAACTACCCTAAACACCAACTAACCAAACTTCAAGCCAAAATGGGAGGTTCTCTGCACCATACTCCCCTGGGACAAATAACTCAAGTCCCTTGAGTTAGGAGGTCTTCAATGATGACTCCATGCTTCAATATATCTGCTTCAGTCATCCAAGTGGTTTCAGAATCAGGTATCCCTTGCCACTTCACAAGATACTCCTTGTAAGTACCTTTCCTAGACTTCTTGATCACCTTGGAGTCTAGTAAATTGTCCAACTACAAAGGTTGAGGAGTAGGTAAATCTCTAACGCAATCTTCTTCTCCCAAGTTTGAAAGAGTTTGCTGACCAGTGTCTGAGGGTAGACCCTTATAGGGATACAAATCACACACATTGAAAATGGGTGAGATGCCCAAATTAGGAGGAAACTCCACCTCATATGCATTCTTACCATACTTATGCAATATCTTTAATGGTCATATCTTCTTCATCAGTAGCTTGGTTGGCTTACCTATAGGAAATCTCTCCTTCCTAAGGTAGGAAAGTACTAGATATCCCACCTTAAATTGAAAATCCCTCCTTTTCTTATCTACCTTGGTCTTGTACTTGTCAACTTGTTGTTCTAAAGTCTTCTTAACCTGGCCATGTATCTCTTTCATCTTCTTTGCAAAGGATTCTGCTTGTGCACTCCTTCTATCCTATAAACTGAGATCCCTCAACTCCAAGATCCCTCTTGGATTAGCCCCATAAACTATCTCAAATGGGCTCTTACTAGTGCTCCTATTAATGGAGTCATTATAGACATATTCTTCCTATCCTATAATGTGATCCCATGACTGTCCATGCTTCTTAGTCAAGCATCTTAATAGGTTGCCTAAATACCTATTTACTACCTTAGTTTTCCCATCTGACTGAGAGTGATAGGCTAAAGAGAAAGATAAGTTTTTTCCTAACACTTTCCAAAGGGTCTTCCAAAAGTGGCCCACAAACTTACTGTCCCTATCACATACTATGTTCAGTGGAAATCCATGGATTCTCACTATGTCTCTGAAGAATAGACCTCAAGCAATATGTGAAGCATCATTGGTTTGTTTGCAAGGAATGAAGTGTGCCATCTTGCTAAACCTATCCACCACTACAAACACACTGTCATGTCCTCTAGGTGTCTTAGGCAGTCCCAAAACAAAGTTCATACTCAAGCACTCCCAAGGTCTATGAGGTATGGATAGAGGTTGATACAATCCATTGTTGCTACTTTTTCCTTTCGCTCTCTGATATATCTAACATTTCTCCACAAAATTCCTAACATATGACTGTATTTTAGGCTAATAGTAATACCTATTCACTTGCTCAAGTGTCGTGTCCACTCCAAAGTGACCTCCCAAGCTGCCTTGGTGTTCTTCTTTCACTATGTTCTCCCTCATTGAGCATTGAGGTATACACAACAAGACTCCTTTGAAAAATAGTGTACATGTGGAAATGGGCGATACCTACAAGTTGCACAATAGACACACACACTTCAATAAAGTCTTTATGTGGTTAGTGGGTTAGAAAAATACAAAATCTGAAAACAATAACTACACTAACCGACAATGACCCATTACCTTCTAGTAGGAAAGAATATGAGCTTGATTGTAGGTCATCGCAAGCTCAGTGACTACAACGATAACCTAAATGAAGGATTTTAAAGCTATGATTAGATGATCTAAAATGATTATGCAAAATACAGATTTTTGGTTAATCCAAGCTACTTAGAGATTCAGTTTTAAAGAACCAAATTGAAATATGAGAGATTCAGTTTTAAGCCCAAAACAAAGTGTGCTCTAAGTTAGATTGATTTTCATGCTTAAAACCAAAGTGAAATAAGCTAATTGAAATTGAATCTAAGATGCAAGAAAGCTAGAATGCAAAATACAGTATAATAACAATAATAAAAGTTAGGATCCTTGTGAAGGAAAAGAGTTTCTCTTTTATAGAAATCTCTCTCAAATCAACGGTCAAGATCGAAAGAAAATAGTGGCTCAAATTCGATTGAAGAAGCACAATCCAGGGGCAAGCAATGTGATTGGTCGAAAGAGTCAATTGACTAAACTGAGTGATCAATCTTTCTAGAAACTTCCATATTCAGTTTTCAGTTAACTGAAATGTTTCCAAGATGATAAACAGTGGAGAATAAGTTAACTGAGTGGAACTGGATTGTTTCCAAAATGATAAATCAGTTAACTAGATTTGATGATGTCATATGCATTTTTAATAAATTAAATTATTTTGAATGCATATTTGTGTTTTTATTAATTAATTTAATTCTCTTTTTTATTTAATTGACAATTTAGCAATTTTATTTAATTAATATATCATAATATCAATTAAATAATTAACATAAGGTTTATTTGCCAATGTAATGTGATTTTAGGGATTAATTAATTAATCAAATAAGATGATGGATTAGGACCTAGGGTTCAGGTCAAATTAGTTCGAATTTGATGAATTCCCTGTTTGATTTAGGACTTAGGGTTAATCAAGATTAGGGTTTCTTGATTAATTGTTCATATTGGGGGTCTAGGGTTTAGATGACCATTTTTAGGTGATTATATTTTCCCCTCTTTGAATTGATGTGCAATGAGCACATTGATTCAAAGATCTATTAGAGAGAAGACCCAGAATAGTTTGATTTGAAGCGATGAAACTGATTAGCCTTAAGAGATTTGATAAGCAATAAAATTGAGTTGATTTGAAGCGATGAAACCAATTTGATCAATGTAGTTGGTTTCAATAATGAATAACCCATATAATACTGATCTTGTCTAGTTTCGAGTGTATTCACCATTATATAAGACCATTGATTAGGTTGCATTTGATTTAAGATGATCTCAACTAGATTTGATGTGATGAAGCTGAGATTCCCCAAGCAGTGAGGTTTTGATTGAGGATTTGATCACTGGAATGTTGATGACCTGATCCTGCCCCCTCAGGAGTGAAATTGAAATATGGCTAGGTGCCCTAGTGATGAGAAGCAATTCGATTGATTAGACAATTTAGGAAGAAACTGATCTGATTAGAAAGAGGTCCCATGTGGTTAGGACAAGATATGTACTTGATGAGAGGTCATGTTTGACCGAGATTGACCAAAAGTATGATACATGGATTGATTAGAAGAAAAGCATGAGAGATTGCTATTGGTTGTGCAAGTGGTCAATTTTATATTTTGATTTTGATCCTGAAAATGGAATTAGGATAGTCGATTTAGCTATGGGTGTCATGTTCACGCACAACTGACCACTTGACGATGAGAAGATTGATCGATTGGAGTCTCAGATCCTTCACATTGTAGATAGATATCGAGATTATGTAGATTTAAAACCATGTAGATGTAGATGCAGATGCAGATGAAAGACTAACATGAATGTAACCTAAGGTGTAGTCACTGAAGCTTTAGCGTTAAAAATTTTTCATCATCGAGCATTTTTGGAACATCAGAGTAGATACAATTCTTACTGATGCCACTGCAACCATAAGAATATGAATATGACTTTCATTGGATAAGATATGACAAACTAACATAAGCATCAAGGCACAACAACCGAGATGACTTGAACATTGTTTCCAATTGATGTTGCAAGAGTACACCAGTATTGAGGCATTCAAAGCCAATATAACCATGAGTGTGATCTTGCATAAACAAGAAGAGCAATAGCAGTCAAGGAGATAGTTCCGACCTCACCTTGGCATACAAATAAATAGGATCAAATGATGTGATGCTTTTCATCCTTAATGAAGGGGCTCTTATCACATACACCCAGTTTATTTGATGTTGTAGGATCATCAGGACCACACCAACATGCAGTAAACAAAGAAAAGATTAGCAAAATCAATGAGAACTTACAACATACGAATAGAAGTTTAGCATACTTCAGCTAGTTTCAAAGTCTTCAGATGTGTATATGTATGAGGTGTTGAGAAACACCGTCATGCTAGTGAGTGCTTTGTGTTTGATTATTATCGATCTATTGTTTACGTTTGTGATATCCAATGTGTGTTAAGAAAGATGCGTCCAAAGATAGCGTTAAAAAACACTATTGATAAGGGTGTTGAGAAACACATGTTTGTGTTAGTAGTGAGTTGTCCTTCAAAAATGACAAGATTACTGACTCTGGTGTAATCCAAAGATGTGATCAAATTTGGGGACCCATGCCACTAGTAGAAAAATAGTGATGACTGATTTGACTCATACTACGAGGACAAAGCTAATTCAATTGCCCCCAGGTTATGACTCTGGATTGGTTTCAAGCCAAGAGGGTTCTCAGAAGAACTAGAGTGTCACAAAAGTGACTGAAAGATATGTACAAATTGAAGCAAAGGATTGCTAAAACCGAGCATTGATAGATGGAGCGTTGAGTACAAGAGGCGCCTATTTACCAAGTTTTCACCTACTTGGCAGAGATTTTGTTTTTGCTACCATGGCGCCTATTTACCAGGTTTTCACCAAGGCACTTTTTCTTCTTTTTCAATATTTTTTTGTATTTTTGCATTTTATATTTTTTTTTTCTCTTTTTTGAATTTTTTTATTTTTGCATCAAGGCACATATTGTTAGGTTTTCACCAAGATGATCATTTTTTTAGGACTTTTTCCAATTTTTAGATTTTTTTCAGGATCATTTTTCACTTTTTTTTTTAGATTTTTTTTTATTTATTTTTTTTATTTTTCTCTTTTTTTTTATTGATGCATCAAGGCAGCTATTGCTAGGTTTTCACCAAGATGATCATTTTTTAAAGACTTTTTTCAAATTTTTAGATTTTTTTCAAGATCATTTTTCACTTTTTTTTAAAAGATTTTTTACAGAGATTACTCATTCTCAAGCAAGATCACATTGGTTTTCCCCCAATGTCTAGCAAGGTAGAGGTCATTACAGATGGATTAGAAAGTTGATGGATGAGGTGAATAGACAATGATGGATGAAGAGGGTGAATGCAACCCTCAAAGACAGTCTCCTCAAGGTTACACAAGCTAGAGAAAAAGAATAATACAACAATGTAGGCTCGTGGAGCGGTGCTGGATAGCATATAAGATAATGACCTTATGTCATGAAAAGCATGTGGTCCAAAAGAATGGACATGTCAAGAAACTTTTGAGAAACTATTTTTGTATTTTTAGTTCTTCATTTAGATCAAGACCAAAGGGTCAATTAGATAGGATATAGCTATGATAGCGCAATCAGGATAAGGGGTGATGGAGGTATAAGTGAATGTTTTGGCTTATGGAAGGAATGCTCAAAGATAGGAAAGACAAGCTTGGGATAAGCAAGATGATCATACAGTGTCATGGATGAGAGAAAGTAGATAGGCGAATGGAAAGGATAATGAATGTGATGCTACATGATGCTCATGGATAGGCTCAACCTTGTCAAGATCAGCAAAAGGAACATGGATGTTCACAGGCTAGCTGGATGTAAGATGTGATGTATAATATGACATGGAAGGAACTTTCCCCCAAGTAAAGAGTGCAAGTAGGAGGAATTACGTATGACACCTATTTTCCAGGTTTTCATCATGGTACTTATCCAAGGTGCTACAAAAAGTGGTTTTCTCCATAGGATGGATTGATTTATCTTTACTTTTGCTACCAAGGTGCCTGTTTACCAGGTTTTCACTAAGGCACTTTTTTTTTGTACTTTTTGATTTTATGGAGGAACTTTAGCTTCTTTCTCTTTAGATAGTGCTCCTTTGAAAGATATGACATGATGGGCCAAGGTCGCTAAAAGTATGTGTTATGCCCTGCATCCCCGTCCCTATATTTTGTGTGCAAAATGTTGGGTCCCCCCTTTTTCTCCTTTTGTTTGTTTTTTGCTTGCAGCTCTTGCCTTTTCTTTCTCCCTTTGTTTTCCTTCTCCGGGGTTTTCTTCCCCGTTGTTGTGTTTTGTTTGTTTGGTTTTTCATCTCCAAGACTTCGGTCCTGGAGGTTGTTCTTCGTCGTGATCTGGACTCCGGACTCTGGGATTCTTCACCACGATGATCTTAAGGTTATCATCGCAGGGAATCCCCGGGCATGGGGTCCGGAGGTTTGCTTGTCCGAAGATTGCTGGGAGGAGGAGGATTGCCTTTTTACCACGGGTATAAATAGAAGTTATCTGTCAATTTCACATTTACCATGATTAAAATACTCAAGCACTCAGAGCGATTACAGAGTGATTTGTAGAGAGTTAGCGATAATCAGTGCTTAACACTTCCATCCTTTCCAAGGCAATTGTGAGTGCTTTGTTGTGGCGGTTGTGATCATTTGACAGCTGTAGCTATTGCAGAGCTCCCGCGGTAACTTCCTCCTTTCCTCCACCTTTCGGCATTCTCAGGTTGGTATCTCTGTTCCCACCGGTTTTCTTTTTGTTTGCCTGGTGTTTCTTCTTCGTCGTTTGTTTTTTCTGATGTCTTTCGGTCTTGTTTGTTTCCTATTTTTTGGTTTTTCCGCCCGTTGGTGAGTTGGCTCTGCCAGAGGGTTGTTCGCCCTCTGCACAAAAGTGGTTGGTTTGTAGAATATGTATAAAGCTGTAAATGGTCTGTGCCTTGCCTGGTTTCCTGCGGACGTCATTCTGTGATGTATATATGTGTACATTTGTGTATATTTGGTGTATATATCCTTTTGTTCCCATGTATATATCCCTCGACCTTCATGTATATCCTTTCGGGTGGCTTGGCAAGGTGGTCGAGTCACCTGTGTTGCTGGTTTTCCGCCCATGAACTCATTTCGGGGCAGAAAACCACCTGTTTGAAACTCAGCTCTCGGTCGGTTTCAAACAGGCGGTTTTCCCCCTCCTCCGTGAAACCAGTCAGACCCCCATTTATGTCTCATGCGCGCAATCAATTCCAGCCAAGTGGCCTTCACTTTTTGCGCGTTCGGACAGTTGGCTCCACCGTCATTGCCATAGCTCCTATTTAATACCTATGCACGTGGCGCCCACGTGGGCTTGACGACTTGCCTTTTTACACGTCCTCACCAACGGTTACTTCTCCAGGCTCCGGGTCTCCTAACATCATCCATCCCGTGTCTTTACCAAGTGTGACAAAATCCTCGGACTCGAATGTTTAGTAAAATCTTGAAGTTCATGTGATGCGTATGCTTTTTCGGTTCTTTTTTGAATAAAACTAACTTTTCAGGAAAAGAAGACATCACGGTGGTAAGATCTCCAGACCCTAGAATATTTATTTGTTAATATGCTCTGATGGTCACTTTACTTTGCAGGTTTTCAAAGTTCACTTCCCAAACATGTCTGAGGCATTTGCATCCTCGCCACCCGGAAGTCCAGAGCTACCTTCCGTGACAGCTACCAGGGCGGTGGTAAAATCCAAAATGGAAAAGGCCCTGGAGAAAATTCCCCTAGCCATGAAGTTCGTGCAAGACAATGTTATTGTGGGCTCAAAGATCGAGTCCAAAGTAAAGCTTATTACTGACACCAGCGTCGGGACATGGCCAAAAATGCAGGCCTTAGTGAAAATAATGTACATCCAGCGACAGGCTGGAGATCAGCTGGCAATCAATGTCGGGGACTCCAGAATCCTCAAGGTGGCTTGTTTCCCGTGCTCTGTGCAATCTCTGAAGCTTATCTTAACGCTGGCCACCAATTACAACTCTTATTTTTGGGCTGTTATGCTCGCAGCCGCAGAACCAACCGGATACCCTACTCCTCTGGTATCCCTCGACCTAGACACATTCCAGGAAGGTCTAGGAATCCCACAATTTTCCAAGGCCTCAGTGGTCACAAGTTCAGATGCCTTGGCCCAATTCACACAGCTGGAGGATGCCGCCCAGGTATACATGAATACCCATTGGCTCAAGGTTCCAAAGAGGGACCCTAAAAGGATGAAGATAGAGATTCCCAGGTCCGAGTTCAAAGAGAGCATTCAGATGGGAATGATAGCTTTGGCTTGGGTCTTTGGGCAGCCCTCTACCCAAGAATTCGACAGATGGATGTATTACTTCCTCCTCAGCATCTCCACCAAGGGAGGATACTTCGACTAGGCAGCCATAATCTCTAACCATGTTGACTCCCAGTTCCTTCAACTGGCTAGGAAGAAGAAATTTTACATGTCTTCCTATGTTTCCTGGGCCCTGGCACAGCAGAGGCCCCACGCCCATGGGCTGCTTACAGACGACATGCTCGGGATTGGCCCAGAACAAAAGGCACTGTGGGACTATTTTCCACAGGTTTAATGGGAGGCTAGCTTCTCCAGTTTTTGCCGGGTAAACGATGTGTTCGTTTATTATCACCTGCTAACACCCACCCGAGATGCAAGATACCGCCTATCCTTAGAGGCGATGAATTTGGTCTGGAATTATGGACATTACTACATTCAATTCCAATAGCACACCTATATTAGGGTCACCAGCTTCTCCGAAAAACCCTACTTGTTGCCCAAACACTGTGGGGACAAGATCGTGCTCTTGGAATACTGCAAGCAAATAATGGAGGTGCATGCCCTCTTTGCCTTGAAAAAGATACCCAATATTCCATTTTCAATCATCTGTGGGAACTACACATGCAGCCTGGCCACCGCAAAAGAGGTAGATAATGAATTAAAGAGCTACAACTTGGAGGAATTTTATTTGGCGCAAAATTTTTTTGATCCGCATGGAAAGATTGCAACGGCACTGCCTCGGGCTTCAGAGCCCCATCACATTCATATGGAGGATTTCTGGGCAGATTTTCAAGACGACATGGAGGTGCAGAGCCGGCACTATGTCAGGATGATGGCCAGCATGATGCATAAGTTGAAGCTCCAGAGGTTCCCGAAGGACTTCTCAGACGCCGCCCCCACTATCGACCCCCAGTACAAGGCAAAGGGGGTTGATAAAATGACCCTTCCACCAGTAAATTAGGACACCCAGGAAGGGCCTACAATTGAGGACTTCACTCAAGAGGTGGTCGAGTGAAGTCATGCCTACTTCAAAAGGGTGTGCCCCGGAAGTACCCGCCGAGCAGCCCAACGGACACCAAGATTAACTCCGGGGGCCGGGACTTCTTCACAGGGAGCGGATAAAGGAAAAGGAATAGACACGACCCCTCCTGCGCAAGAAGTCCCCATAAAGAAACAAATAAAGTAGTCAATGGAAGCCTCCCAACAAATGAGGGAGCAATTAATCACATGGCTAGCCACTCTAGTGTTAATGGTCGGGCCAATTCGTCCCTCTTCCTCCCCGTCGCTGACAGCCTTAATGGTGAAGGCAACAGGGGTGGATCCAACAGAAGCAGCAGCAATAAGGGATGCGAGGCCACCTTTGGTTACTCGGAGAAAGAAGAGGCTTAACAAAAATCCTAAGGCAGAGCCGGGGGTGGGAGCATCCCAGGCCCAACAAGTAGAAATCCTCTCTTCCAGTTCCCCGGAGCTGGAGAAGGAAGCAGAGCCTATTGAAGTCCCGTCCAGTCCCCCTTCACAGGAGGAATTTGATGATGTTTTTGCAACCGACGAGTACAGAAACTTGCAGGGGGACACTAGACAAGCAGGGACAGAAGTCCCAGAGGTAGAACCAGTAGCTGCAGGATGAGAGGCTGTGGAACAAGAACTTGCGCAGGAGCAGGAAAAGAAGGAAGAAGAAAGAGAGCCAGAGCCGGAGATTGCCTCCAAAACTCTGGAAATGCAGGGTCCGGGGGTGGACCAACAAAGGCAGGGTGAACAAATGGCATTTTCTGGGGGAACCGGACCTTTGGGAATAATCATAATCCCAGCCGCCATGTTCTAGGCACCACTCCCGGGAGTAACCTTTGGGCAGGTGATTACCATGGCCCAAACTTTAAATCTCATCCCAACACCTCTCCTACTTCCACAGGATGTACCAATGGAAGAAGAAGCCCCGGTGGTAGAGGAAGAGCAACAAGAAGAACAGTATGAATAGGAAATCCCCGAGGAAGCCGACAAAAGTCCAGACAAAGCAATGGACACATAGGACAAGGCTGAGGAGATGGAGATTGCTGAGGAAGATGTTGATAAAGAAGAAGGTGCAGGGAAAGGGACGGATGAGGTCCACACCACTGAGGAGCAACAGCCGCAAGACACCAGGGAGGAACCTAGGGAACAGATTTTGGTAGAAAATCCACCCCTGCCGCCTCAGTGGTTACTGGAAAGCAGAAAAAGAAAAGCTCCGTCTACTCCCGGAACTCCCCTCTCCCTAGCTGAAATGATGGCCCAGGTGCAGGCCCCACCAAAGGCCAAGAAAGCCCAAACAGTTCATACTCTTTGAACTAGGCCGGGCAGAGAAACAATTGCCATTGTGGTGACACCTCCCCTAGACGCCGATGAAGCAACCGCAGAGCCCAAAGATTACAGTGTTGTAGAGGTATCGCTAGGGAAAAGAGGAAAATAGGGCGAGGTAGATTTGCTAAAGGAGGCAGCTAGGGCAGTAGAGGCCCATTATGAAAAGGAAGCCCAGAGGCTCAAAGCAGAAAAGGCAAAAAATGCAAACCTTATGGGGTTGCTTACCATTTTGGCCCGACCTATCAATGTCGCTCCTTCGGAGGCTTCCACCTCTGAAGATTTACCGCAGAGTGACATAGACTCCCTGCGAATTATGAAGAAAAAGGCCCAGGCAGTGGACGAGTGGGTCGCCCTACAAATAGGAAACACTCAGCGTTTCCTGGTATCCACCCTCCCAGATTTATATACGGCTTGATATGTTATACACCAGGTGGAGACTCTTATTAACCTGTGGGAGGGTGATACCGATAATTATCAAGCATGGAAGGTGGAGCTTGAAGAACTCCTTAGCCTGGGAGAAGAAATGATTTTTGAATCTAAAATTCTGGGGGATGAGTCATTTGATTTTTTAAGGACCCAACACTCCAGACTTGACCTCACATTGGAGGTAACCAAGCAACTGGTGGGGACTCTGCAAGATAAAGTCAATGCGGTAAAATATTCTTTCAATTTATATAAGTCTTTTGTAATAAAGACTTCCGGGGCTGAACCCCTCAGCACAGATACATATACACCAGAGGATTCAGTTCTAGGAAGTTTTGATGAAATAATGAAGTCCCGGTATCAATCCCCGGCGGGGATAGATGGTGCCCAAATGACAAAGTTAACTCGTATGGTGCTTAGTGGTCACGACGCGGAAAAAATGGCCGACGAGTTTAAGGAGAATGTTCTGGACCTGGGAGAACAAATTGAAGAGGCTAAGTACTGAAGGGCCAGCCTGAGAGATATAGATGAAGATGGCATCTCCCGCCTCCTCCAGGTCTTTAATGATAATAAAAAACCTTGAGCTTTCTCCGGGGGCTGGAGAAAACTCAAACATTCAATATTCTTTATTCTTTTGGGGATGTAAGTTCCCAGATCCCGGAGTCCCAGATTCCAAAATTTTGTATTATTTCAAGTGATCCGCATCCCGGTCCCCAAGGCCGATCGGTCACTTTTAGGAGTGGTTAATAAAGGCTGTCAGAAGGTAGTTGGCTACATCAAGAGGGGTGTCGGCTCAACCGTTGGTTTTCTGATAGGGTGGTCTTCTCGAGGCGCCATTCAGAGGTACACCTAATGCATTGGAGACAGGGTGTCGTATTTCTCATTTATGAGGCATGTAGCCTTGATCCACGGGGGACCCACTTTCTTCCTTCTCCCTTCTTGGCTCTCCTCCCAAGACCGATTCTTCTACTATATATCCTTGTCTCATTCTTCTGGCATGTCAGACCTATTCCATCTCAAGGTCTTTTGTAGGGTGGCGCAGGTAGTACCGGCCCCCAGATATTGTATTTTATTGAAACATGATGTAAAATAGGGTTAGGATTAGAAGAGAATTGTATAAATAGCCAGACCGGCCCATTCCCAAGGGTCGGCAAAATTGATGATTTTGTTGTCCACAGTAATAGGAAAGTGATTTCTCATTTTAGTTGCAGAGCTCAATGCTCCATTGTTCTATTTTCAATAGTTAGACGCTCCCCTAGAGCCATCATTGTACCACGCACCAGTGCTTGCTGGAAGAGACATTAATGAAGAAGGGAAAGTTCTTTGCAATGATGTTGTTGGCATTCCTGCTTCTAAGTTAATGGTATTTCATGTTTCATGTTCTTTATGTCTTTTACTTTGATATGTCAGATAGATTAACGACCTTTTTCCCTTGCTACTAATAAAATGCTAGCTGATGGTTGTGTATTTCTTCGGTATTTAGTGTAGTATATCAGAGTATTATTGATGTTCTAAATGTTTAAACATGACTATAGTTAGATGAAGTCTTTCTAACCCTACAGGATCTTTTTCATTTTATTTTCTAAGTGTAGTATGCTAGGAGAAACCTTATCTTATTGAATCTCCGAAGAGATTGAGTTGAAGAAACCAGCTATCCCCCTCGAAAACAGTCACTTCTCCCAACCGAGCCCCGCACCGTCGTGACCCAACACCTAGGTTCTTGAAGCCCCGTGGAATCTAACTTCCCCGGACAATCTTTGCAGGCGGAATTGGCCGTACCCCGGTACCCGGTGACAACTTATGACTGTTGGCGGACCCGGTCAGCAATACCTCGTCAACAGTATGCTCAAAGATGTTGATAGGGTGATGGTAGAGAAAAATGATATGGAGGATAAGGGGGATGGTAAAGAAGGATTTATGTGATGGATTGGGTAAGAGGAAAGGAAGGATATGGTATCGATGGGTAGGTGGTAGGTGATAAGATCAAAACTGACATACCCCTTAAAGGGTAGTGGACAGATGAAGGAAAAGTGGATGGAATAGCTTGAGGCTTAGATGTATGAGTGGATATGGATCTTGGTACACGAGGACCCAATATTGATGAAGTATTCAAGGTAATGGATTTTGGGACATGAGGAAACAAATTAGAGTTAGAAGATGGGAGATTCTTAGATGGAGATGAAGTGCAAGACTATGGCAGCTTGGATGCCAACTCTGACTTTTCATTTTTGTTCAAGTCTTTTAAGAGAGACTTGGGAATCCACATAACATTTGATTTTATTTTTGTATCCAAGTCCTTTAGAAGAGACTTGGTAATCCACATAGATTTTTATTTTCCTTTTCTTTTGGATGATCTAGAATGCAATTCGTCCATGATGGATTTAGGAACCCATATTTTCTTTGATATTATTCTTTGCTTGGACTGAGAACGCAATTCTTCCATGATGGATATAGGAACCCATATTTTCTTTGATTTTATTATTTTCTCAGTGGACCCTTGCGATCTCTTGAATATTTCCTTTTTTTTGTAGTCACATGTCGATTAGATGGGACATAGTGATCTTCATATGTACGTGGATTCTTGTATTTCTAATTTCTTTGTTGCACATCCAAATTGCTTCCAAAAGACTTGGGATTTGTGGATGGATATGGTCGATATGACTGGTGACTGCTCCTTATAATACCTCTGTAGTTAAGGATTATGTATCCTTTCCACTAGAAACAATACATTGAACTCATTAAATTATTGACTAGGGAGCGTAAACTTGAAATGGTGACTGTAAAGTATATGCTCTAATCCATTCTAAAAGCCATCATTATAGTAAATGGAAAATACTTGAAATGAGACTAAACTAGGAACTAAAATATCAACAGTGTAATCTAAAGATAAAGGAACCTACTAGGATAGGAAGTTTAACTCTATGCTGAAGGAACAATAAACTAGCTAACTGCCTTTGCTACAGGAACAACTATTAGTGTTGTTACTAATGGCTGCAGGAGCAACAGAGTCTTACTTGCTTCAAATAACTTGCAACCTACTTATTTAAAATAACTTGCAACCTACTTAACTACAAATGAGATTCACCTCCCATGTAGGCCCCCATGGAAGCGTAAATGGACAAGATCTCAGATACTAGAAATTGAAGCTCTCATTACTTATTCATAAAACATGGATTACAAAAGATGCAGAAAACAAGATTGTATTTTCTCTTTGCTGAATTACAACAGACTACTGGAATACTAACTCTATCTCTATCATCGTGCTGCTCAAAGTTCAGTAGTCATATTATTTAAAAGGGAAACTACAACTTACAACTAAAATCTAGGATTACTCCATTAGATGAGGATTGTAATCAATACAAAATATCTCATAACAGAATATGGAAGTTTATTCAATAAATTGTCCCAGAATGTAGCACACGATGGTTTTAGATCCGCGCATGGCA
Source organism: Thuja plicata (assembly GCA_018584345.1). Taxonomy (NCBI): domain Eukaryota; kingdom Viridiplantae; phylum Streptophyta; class Pinopsida; order Cupressales; family Cupressaceae; genus Thuja; species Thuja plicata. Next base: position 1,164,981 of record MU223999.1, read on the forward strand.
TAAAATAGGAAACTGTATTGACCCAGCCTTCCCGTGAAGATCTTTTAATGATGCTTATCTTGGTTCACGTGCTCTTGATTGATTCAGCCCGAGGCCTATGGTGAAAGAACCCAACCTTGACTTCTTCAGCGACATTCTGCTGGATTCTAGAACTACTCCACTGATTCCTGCAAAAAGGATTACCGCACACATACCATCTTCGACACATATATATTTTCATCACTAAAATTTAGAAGAAAGTATTTCAACTTAATTAATGCTCTTGTAGGACATAAGCTACAAGAAGGACACTACCCTCAAACATAGCATAGAAAAGGGAACCATTCATTTAGTTATATTACTTCTTCATTTT
>MU223999.1:1175082-1201370 GCA_018584345.1 Thuja plicata
CTAGAAATTGAAGCTCTCATTACTTATTCATAAAACATGGATTACAAAAGATGCAGAAAACAAGATTGTATTTTCTCTTTGCTGAATTACAATAGACTACTAGAATACTAACTCTATCTCTATCGTCATGCTGCTCAAAGTTCAGCAGTCATCTTATTTAAAAGGCAAACTACAACTTACAACTAAAATCTAGGATTACTCCATTAGATGAGGATTGTAATCAATACAAAATATCTCATAATAGAATATGGCAGTTTATTCAATAAATTGTCCCAGAATGTAGCACACGATGGTTCTAGATCCACGCATGGCATAAAACAGGAAACCGTATTGACCCAGCCTTCCCGCGAAGATCTTTTAATGACGCTTATCTTGGTTCACGTGCTCTTGACTGGTTCAGCCCGAGGCCTATGCTAAAAGAACCCGACCTTGACTTCTTCAACGACACTATGCTAGATTCTAGAACTACTCTATTGATTCCTGCAAAAAGGATTACCGCACACATACCATCTTCGACACATATATATATATATATATTTTCATCACTAAAATTCAGAAGAAAGTATTTCAACTTAATTAATTCTCTTGTAGAACATAAGCTATAGGAAGGACACTACCCTCAAACATAGCATAGAAAAGGGAACAATTCATTTAGTTATATTACTTCTTCATTTTATATAAGATCATAAGTTCCAAGTGTCATACTTTCATAACCTTTTCACCATCTAACTTCCTACTTATGTCCATTTCTTACATAAAATATTAAAAAAAAAACATAAGTTCAAGTATCAATTGCAAGTAAACTTTATCACGAAGACGGAAAAAAGTGTTATCAAAAGATGACCATTAGATTGGCTCATCAACTGGTACATGTGGATTGGTTGATAAGGAGATTTCAAGGATGAATGTCTTTGTTGATATTGATAGGGGATATGGTAAGTGGATATAGGGATATAAGGACCCAATATAGATGGAAGGTTTGAAGGTTTTAGCTTTGGGATATAGGGACCAAGGATGGATTTGGAGGATGGAGAAGGATGATGCTTACATTTGAATGGAGGGATATAAGGTGTGGAAGGGATATCAACATCTTTAGAGTGAGCTGCATGACCAAGGGTCTTCTCTTTTGAATTCACCTTTATATCCATAGGTGCATGAGGAGCTTTGATAGGAGCAGCTGAAGCTTGAGTGGATTTATTTTTCTGCAAGGAATTTGGAGGAACGATGTTTTCTTGATGTGGATATGGAGGAGAACGACAAGGAGATGATGGGACGCTCTGATCTTGACAAGGATCTTTATATGGTGTACAAAGGATACCTTTCTCTTGATTTTGAATAGGCCCATTAGAGATGCCAGAAAGGATATCTTGATCTTGCTTGGGAGATGGAGGGTTATCATCATGGGACTCTTGAGATATGTGACTTTGGTTAACCATTGGATAAGGATGGATGGTGTCTTGATCTTGATCATTAATGATATGTGTTTCTTCACATTTTGGATTGTCCTCTTGACATGGAGCCACTTCTAAGGATGAGGTAGGAGTGTTGATCCGCATGAAGGATTCTTGACACGCTGATTGACAATCATTTTGAGTAGGAATGATAATCGTTGAAGCACATGTATGCTTTGGGTCTATGATCTTTGAAACCTAAGAAATACTTGTAGACGTATGTTGATTAGCTTGGATCTCCTTTAGAGGTAGTCCTTTAGAGTAGACATAGTCATCATTAGGCTCAGTTCTTGATAGAGATGACGAAGCTTTAGGAGATGGAGAAATGGTGGAAGAAGTAGATGTGATATGTGAACCATTGCTAGACATGGATTATTGATATTGATCATGCTTTCTATTAGATTAATCATTAGGATTTTCCACTTTGATTGTGCCATCCTCTACGAGATCTTGGATTTTATGTTTCAACTCCATGGAAGATAAATTTTTATGCTCATTACTCCAATGTTGATTCATAATATTATCCAAGGAGTGAAGTCCCTCTTGCATTTAACCCAAGGTTTTTCTTTCATGAGGTTAATAATCCCTTTGGAGGTAGACTTTGTATTGTTTTCAACAGCTTTAAGGGCTTTGGAGCCACTCGCTTGATCATGATCAAATAGAAAAGGATAGATTGAGATTGATGAGGATTTTTTTGATTGTGTATCCTTTCCCCCTTTAATTCCTGGATTTCAGATTTCAACGTTTCAAGTTGTTTTTCTAAAGATGCCATAAGAACCTCTTATTGCACATTATTAGGACCATAAGTTTTAGTCCATTTTCTTTTAGACATTGTAAGATTGTGTTGATGCGCTTGCATAGAATATTGAAGAGGAGGTATGACGAATCGATTGATTGACTGTCAGGTGCTGAAGTGATATCTAAAGTGTTGATTAAGTCCAAGACCAAAGGAAAAAGGATATAAAGTCCAACTAAGAGAGAGAAGCAACAAATCCAAACTTTAGTCAAGGTTAAAGAACCTGCTATCACAACCCAGGATAAGGATAGCGTGGGCAAAATTATTAAAGTAACAAGTCACTTCGACTAGCACAACAAAATCAAATTTTGAAACAACAAGGAGTCAGAATGTCAATAGATTGGAATCAAAGACAGACTAGTGATGATGTTGGTGAGAACACAGATTTGGTGAAAATTAGGACAAAACTTTCACAATAGAAGAGCAATTTGGGAAGCAATGCGACTGATGTTCAAAGTTTGATAGCAGATGCAAAAACTCGGACGAGAGTTGACAGTTAACACCGAGAGTGCAAATTTTGAATCGTTGATTGTTTTGATGTTTGATTTGATGTTTTGATGTTTTTGTTGATGTTTCATTCATGCAAGACACATCAAGAATCCCTTAGCTATTCAAGCACATAAAACAAACCCTATTCCTAGGTGGTGAGAAATGGACAATACTTGTTTAAATCCTCTTACAATAAAATACCCATTCAAGTCAGACAGTTAGAAGCTTGGTAGCACTAGCTCCCCTCGATAGCACACACTTCTCGGGCCTACCAAGCTTCAAATTTCTCAAGATCTGAGGATCTTGATAAATTTACTGTCTTGACAAGAGGGGTCCATGAGAGGTTTCTTAGGCATGCACGTCTTACAAGGCTTGTATCAACAATTAGAAAAGGATTTTGGCCACTATCTAAAAAGGGTTTTATTAAGGGTCTTCATTTAAGTGTATCCTTTGTGTCTACGCAGGCGCAATTCTGGCTGCTAATGCCACAGAGCACCTTAGCACAAGCAGTCCCGAAGGCCCTGCCTTATGTTAGGTGAGAGCAAAGTATAAGCTCAAACGCCACTTATCTTCCGAGGTTTTGGCCTCGAGGAAGCATTTTTTATTATAGTGAGTTGAAGAAGCTTGGCGTTAGCTTATTCTCACTTGGGTCATTCTCCAAGGGTGAGTACTTTTTCCCACTTGGACAGGCCCTCTAAGGTTGCAGATCTCAAACGATGAATGACAATAATGTTTCTGGATTTCTGATCATCCCAAAAGGTCGAGAGCATAGTTTCCTAACATCATTTCCATCCCTAAAACAATAGCTAGAAGTTCATTTTAAAAATTCTTGCATGTACGTTCCTATTCTAATAAAACAAAAACAATATGCAAATACAATGTTTAGCGTTCTATCGATCAAGGCAACCTACCAGATGATTCGTTAGTAGTTTGTGTTTTAGTCTTCTTTTTCAACATCCTACAAACCACAGTTAGGCTAAAACCAATAAGATAATCTGAAGAACAACAAAGCCAAAAACTCGTCAATGTTATAAAAATCATAAACTCATAAATCTGATTGTATATTCAAAAAACTAGACAAAAAATAACGCACTTTCAAAAAACAATGTACGCAAAAATGTTACTGTATGAGCCTGTACGAAGCTCTGAAAGTTGCAAAGCACAGGATTAAGTAGGCACAGTCATCAAAATCTGCAATTTCTGAGAAACCCAGCAACCAAAAACAAAAAAAACCCCACCAAAGTGATCCTTTGGAAAATATACCCAAAATAAATAAATAAAATTACTCCAAAATAGGACCTAAAACGAGCAAGATATGACACTTTAAAGCTAGCCTAGAAAATCAAAATTGTCAATGGTGAAGGCAAGGATTTTCAAAATGCTGCTGCCATCATCATTTCTTCTGTTTAAATTTGATGGTCTGCCGGTTGTTACAGAAATCCAATATCCCTGTTGTTTGATGGCTATATGGGTGTCAAATTTAACATCTTAAAATCTAATGTGTGAAAAAAAAAATTAATAAAATGGTCGAATCTCACTAGGCTCATGTGGGCTGTTTGGAGGTTTGAACAGAGGAGGTGGGGTTAGGAGCTAAGGTTGTGGTTTAGGACCACGAGTGTGGCTATGGTGAAGGTGGGTGGAAGAGTGGCAGAGGTGGTGGGGCTACGCAGGAAGGGTAGGAGAAACGCGCAGAAGGGAGGTAAGGTGAGTGGAGGGAGGTAGCGAGAGTGAAGGTTGGCGTGGGATTGTGGGTTGCTGCGGGCGAAGAAGTGGGGAGTGGTGGGTAAAGTGGAGGGAAGGTGTTGGTGGGAAGGTGAAGTGGAGGTAAGGTGAAGGGAAGTTGGGAGCTACGATGCGTAGGGTAAAGATGGTGGAGATAGTGGTTGGAGCAGCAGGGGATAAAATGGGGATAGTTGCGCGGGATTTGAAGGTGGAAGGTGGAAGGTGCATATGGAGCGCGGGCTATGGGGGTTGTGTGTGCGCGGTGAGGTGAGGGTTTGGGTGTGGGGCTGTGGGGTGAAGGGATTTAATTCCACATTCACCCCACGATAAGATTTATAACGATATTTAAACAAATCCCAACACCTTGAATGTAAAGCAAAGTGTTGGGATTGAGGTTTGGGTTGGTAATGGCGATTGGATTAATAAAATGCAAACTTTATGCGTGGGCAGAACAACTGATACCCAGAGGGTATTGAGGCTTAAAACTGGAACAAAAATTTTTTGATGAAAAATTATGCCTTGGTATGCATGTACAAAAGCTACCTCGGTTTGCATGTCGAGGTTGTATGGTCTATTTGGGCAAAAGGTTTTTGCCACAGATTCAGTTTTTGGGCAGGTATAGGTGTATTTATAGTCATTTCAAACCAAAACAATGCCCTGGATGCCATGGTTAGCTCGGATTTTGATCAAAATGAAGGTGTAGGTAGGGTTTGGCTCAAAGTAAGATTCGATCCCCACAGTGGGCACCAGAAATGTACGTGTAAAAATGGGCGATACATGCAAGCTGCACAACAGACACACACACTTCAATAAAGTCTTTACATGGTTAGTGGGTTAGACAAATACGAAATCTGAAAACAATAACTACACTAACCGACAACGACCCATTGCCTTCTAGTAGGCAGGAGTATGAGCTTGATCTTAAGTCATCGCAAGCTCAGTGACTACACTAATAACCTAAATGAAGGATTTTAAAGCTATGATTAGATGATCTAAAATTATTATGCAAAATGCAAATTTGTGGTTAATCCAAGCTAATTAGAGATTTAGTTTTAAAGCACCAAATTGAAATATGAGAGATTCAGTTTTAAGCCCAAAACAAAGTGTGCTCTAAGTTAGATTGATTTGCATGCTTAAAACAAAAGTGAAATAAGATAATTGAAATTGAATCTAAGATGCAAGAAAGATAGAATGCAAAATATAGTATAATAACAATAATAAAAGTTAGAATCCTTGTGAAGGAAAAGAGTTTCTTTTTTATAGAAATCTCTCTCAAATCGATGGTCGAGATCAAAAGAAAAGAGTGGTTGAGATTTGATTGAAGAAGCACAATCCAAGTGCATGCAATGTGATTGGTCGAAAAAGTCAATTGACTGAATTGATTGATTAGTCCTTCTAGAAACTTCCATATTCAGTTTTCAGTTAACTGAAATTGTTTCCAAGATGATAAACAGTGGAGAATCAGTTAGCTGAGTGGAACTAGATTGTTTCCAAAATGATAAATCAGCTAGCTAGATTTGATGATGTCATATGCATTTTTAATAAATTAAATGATTTTGAATGCATATTTGTGATTTTATTAATTAATTTAGTTCCCTTTTTTATTTAATTGACAATTTAGCAATTTTATTTAATTAATATATCAGAATATCAATTAAATAATTAACATAAGATTTATTTGCCATTGTAATGTGATTTTAGGGATTAATTAATTAATCAAATAAGATGATGGATTAGGACCTAGGGTTCAGGTCAGATCAGTTCGAATTTGATGAATTGCATGTTTAATTTAGGACTTAGGATTAATCAATATTAGGGTTTCTTGATTAATTATTGAGATTAGGGGTCTAGGGTTTAGATGACCATTTTTAGGTGATTACAAATAGTCCTTCCTGCAATAGATAATCAATAAAATCTACTTAAAAACCTTGTTGGAACTTCTCACATGCTTCATAAACATCTTTGAAATCTTTGTCTTCTTTGCAGAGGCCTTTAAGATCAGTCATACCTACACTCTGAAATTGTATCTCCTAAATGGTCAATACTCTTCTACTCAGAGCATCTGCAACTTTGTTGGTAACACCTTTCTTATTTTTTATGACAAAAGTATATGCTTGCAAAGATTCTACCGATTTTAGGTGCCTTTGATTCAACTTCTCTTCCCCATTCAAGAAGCTAAGGGAATGATTATCTGTATAGACCACAAATTCCCTTGGTAGGAGATAATGTCTACACTTTTTGTGTGCTTGCACCATTGCATACAACTCCAAATCATAGGTGGAGTACTTTTGCTTGGATTCATTCAATTTCTCTAAGAAGTAAGCCCCAGGGTTCCCCTCTTGACTCAACACTACCCCAATGGATATTTTACTAGCATCACACTCTACCAAAAATAACTGATTGAAGTTATGGAACCTAAGAGTAGGTATTTCTGCTATTTCTTTTTCAACATTTCAAAGCCTTGATCATTTGTTTCTGTCCACTTGAACTGGCATTTGATTCCTCCTTTTATAGTGTTTAGTATTGGTGCACATACATGAATAAATTTTCTCACAAACTTCATATCGTAAGAGGCTAGTCCATGAAAAATTCTAACATCTCCTATGGACCTAGGTGTTGGCCATTCCAATATAGACTTGAGCTTATCAAGATCCATCTTCATACATCCATTAGCAACAACAAATCCAAGGTATACTAACTTAATTTTCAAAAACTTACAATTTTCCTTGGTTTATCATCAACTTCTCTTGGTGTAGCCTCCTCAAAACCATTTCCAAGTTCTTCATGGGCTCCTCCTTAGATCTGCTAAAGATCAAAATGTCATCTAGATAAATAATTACAAATTTACCTATAAAGTCTGCTAGAACTTCATTCATGAGCCTCAAGAATGTGCTAGGTGCATTTGACAAGCCTAAGGGCATTAAAATCCACTCATACAACCCTTCATTTGTCTTAAAGGCAGTATTCCACTCATCACCAGACCTAACTCTGATTTGATGGTATCCTGACTTCAAATCCACCTTGGAAAACTAACAAGAACCCCCCAAATTATCCAATAAATCCTCAATCTGGGACAGGGGAGATCTGTATCTGATTGTGATCTTTTTAATAGCCCTAAATTCAATACACATCCTCCACTTTCTATCCTTCTTAGGTGCAAGGATAGTTGGCACAACACAAGGACTTAAATTCTTCCTTATAAGCTCTTTCTCTAGAAAATATTGAATTTGTTTAGCAATCTCTGCATTCTGACTTGGAGTCATTTTATATGCTGCCTTGTTGGGTAGATTAGCTCATGGTATGAGGTCTATTTGATGGATCACATCCCTCATAGGTGGCAATGCACTAGGCAATCCATTATCCACTATCTCATGATACTTTTCCAACAATGCTTGTGATGACATGTAATTGATTGAATGTTTGAAGATGTTAAGTTGATGATCATGCAAGGCATTAAATCGGTTAATGTATTGTATTGTCATTGATGTCAACTTGATATAATCTATATGGTCATTATAATATTTCCAAAGAATTCAAACAACCGATGAATCAAGAATATACTATCAGTAATGCGTACAAGTCAAGTATTCACTATGTGACTACATACACTGACGGAATGCACACCGACAGTCAGAGTAAAAGAGCGGAGTCATAGTGTTACCTGATGAGATAATGCACAACATTACCGACCAGCAGAGTTACAGTGTTGCCCGATGAGAAAAACACAGAGTAATCCGACAAAAAGAATTTCAGTGTTGCCAGACGGAAAAGACAAGGATGGAGATCTTGATGACAACTGAAGTCACACCGACGGAATAGTCGGTTATCACTGATGACTAACTGAAGTGTTGATCAACATAACAAAGAGTTCAGAAAATGACAAAATGCTTAGCTATCAAGAATTTAAAGATAGAATTAACGGATACTTATCATTGTTTTAATCATCTAGATAAAGCTAGAGATAAGTAAGTGATTTAAAGCTGATTTGTCTAGTTGGCAAGAAGATCTCTTTGAGATAAATTAGGAGTTTTTTTTAAATCTATTGGTGAGAATTGTGGAATACGCCAAGAATCAAGAAAGCCAAGAAAAGGGGAAATCATGTCTATATATAGACAAACTCAATTCATTACAATTTGTGGGGTGAACAAGAGAAGAGGAAAGATGCTAATGAAAACCTGAAGGAGAAGAAAGTCTTCATTCAATCCTGATCAAAAATTCAAGGAAAGAGCTAGATTCTGTAGACATCGACGAACAATGAGACAAGCATCACAGAGAAGAACATTGTGGAGAAAAGGTATAAGTGATTATATTGATCAGAGAGGTAATGGACTTACAATAGATTTGAAAATCTACAATTGAGTTGTATGTATGAACAGATCATTAGTGTTTCAGTTTAACCATTGAAGCATAAAGCTTCTTAACCAAGTAGGACTTAAAATTCTTTTACAATTGAGATACATCCCAAGGAGTATCAAAAATTTTGATCACAAAAGTAGCATTGGATATTCCCGATACCTATTTACAGGCCAAGTGAGTGTTTGATCAAGGATGGTAGAATTAGATGCCAGATACTAATTGAAAAAATATTTCTAAATCCTCTAACAAGGTCACACCTAATAGTGTGTTTGTAACCTTTAACAGGGTTGGCTCCTAACAGAGCTCACTTCAGAAGAGTGAAAATTTGGGGTACCAGTCCCAATGGTTTTTCCCTTAACATGGATTCCATGTTAAAATCATTGTGTTATGTGTTTATGGTTTATTACTTTACTATTTTATATTTCACATATGCATTTTTGGATTGATTGGTATACTCTGCATATTTACTTTGTTTCGGTAAATAGTTAACTGCTTATCGGTAATCATACAGAAGAAAGATTAGCAATGCAATCCGACAAGTATAAAATAGATTAAAGTATATCAAGGCATACATCTTGTAGGATAGAAGATAACCTGAGACATAATTAGTGGTTATAAGTTTTAAGGGTTGATTTAAGGATTAATTTTTGAGGCCACTGATTCACCCCCCCTCTCAGTTATTACTAATAGCTTGTACCTCTTGTGGCATATTGGCTTTCTCCTTAGTCTCTTCTTTTGGTTTCACTATCACTGCACAACAGAACTCTCTTTTATTATTCATGACCTTAAGGAAATCCTTTCCACTAAGGATCATCACACTAGTCCCCACATGCTTCTCCTCATTAGGTTCTTGCAAAGGATCCATCTAAAACTTCTTCCCTTGTTTAGTAACCACATAGTTGTTCTTTTCCCCATCATGAATGGCTTTCACATCATATTGCAATGGACTCTCTAGAGGGAGATGACATGCATCCATTGGCAATATGTCACATAAAACCTTGTCTTTGTACTCCCCTATTTCAAACTCTACCAAAGTTTGTTCATCCACCACTATTTGTTGGCCCTTATTTAGCCATGACACCTTGTAGGGAGTAGTGTGTGGCATCCTTCTAAGTTTTAGTTTGTCCACCATCTCTGTTGATACTATGTTCTTTGTGGAACTAGAGTCAACTATCACCTTGCAGATCTTCCCATGTGACCTACAAGTAGTCTTAAATAGACTCTTTCTTTGAGGTGGTTCTACAACACTAGGAACTTTTAATAAAGTCCTTCTCAACATAAGGTTTTCCCCATCCATTACTGGCCCTACCTTGGAGATTTGTGAGGTGACACTTTGGGTGTCATCTTCTTGCACTAACTGAGTCCTTCTTTCTCCCATGGATGAGGTGGTAGATTTCTCAGGACATCTGCCCATAGTATGACCAACTTGGTTGCATTTGTAGCATCTGCCAGTGAAGGCAAAGTTAGTTATGCCTTGTGATTGAAACCTACTCCTTGGAGGGCATATTCCTTTGTATCCCCCCCTTTGAAATGATCCTCTATACTGATTTCCTCCATTATTGTCTGTGGACTGAGTTTCTTCTGGCCTATTTGGGATTTGACCCCTTCCAAAGTTACCCCCGACTCTAAATCCTCTATTGCCTCTACCTCTTTATTGGAAATCATTCCTCCTTCTAGCCTTCTCCTCTTCTCTCAAGGATAATTGAAAACATTTATGCATACTGTCAGGGGCCATCATACTGATCTCATCTTGGATTCTTTGCCTCAATCCATTGAGGTACCTTGCTACCCTTTCTACTTCTTCTTCCTGTCTCCTTTCCCTTAGACTCAATTTATTGAATTCCTCAGTATAGGCACTTACTGTCAGCTATTTTTTCCTTAGGTTCTGTAACTTCTGATACATTTGTATCTCGTAATAAGTGGGTAGGAATTTTTCTCTCAATCTAATCTTCACCCTATCCCAAGAGGATATTTTATTCTTTCTAGTGGTTACTCTATCATCTTGCATCATATTACACCATACCAATGCTTATCCCTTGAGTCTAGCTTTTCCATAACTGACTCTTTTGTCCTCTGACACTTCTTTGTAATCAAACTAATTATTAATGACCTCTAGCCAATCTAATAACTCTTATCCATTAAAACTGCCACTATAGTAAGGAATGTGTTCCATACTATCTTTTTTGATGGATTTAAAATCATCCAAGAAAACTTTTTGTTCCTTGTCCATCTCCACTTCTTTGCCTTTGCCAGTTGTCTCTCTTGTCTAGATTTCATCATCTTCATCACTTTCATCTCCCCATTCAATGACTATCATCTTACTCTTTGATTCTGTTAGATTGGCCTTTGCCAATAGATCTTGGACCAAGTTAAATATGGCATCCTTTCTCATTTCCTTGGGTGGCAAGATTTCTACCTCGTGGCTCTCCTCCCCTTCAGACATACACCAAACTTATTGTAGTTCTTGCTCTGATACCACTCTGATGCAGAGGGTCTAGAGGTCTAGTGTTTACCCTTCTCCAAGTTGTTAATCAACTTCTTTACACCATCCAATGGTTTCCAACACTTATGTCTCCTTCACCAATATTGGCCTCCTAGGTATAGTTGAGATGATGAAGAAACAATGCACAATCAACTCCAACTAGTCCAACTAGTCATCCATTTACCTTATTTAGTCACTAGATTTCCCTCTAGAACCCTAAAACCTTTCTTAGGATCTTCCCAAACACCTCTTAGGCTCTAGAATATGTTCAAAGGACCTTACATGTCCATTCTAGGTGTTTCAAACACTTCTGGCCACTATAACCATCTCATTGTTATCACTACTCAAAGATAGGCCTAATTAGGCCTAATTGTAATACATTTATTTTCACTGTTTTTGACCAAACTCTGCAAATTATTCCACAAACCCCTATGGAAGACCATATGATTTTGAAATATGTCACTTATCCCTTCTAGAATCTAGAGGTATAGTTCTTCAAGACACCCACAACCCTAATTGATTCCAGGCCCTAGTTTCTAGGCTATCTTTTAAGCCTTTGGACCAGTCATTGCAAAATGCATCCAATTGGCCTTCAAACTTCACACCAACTTCTGAAACCTTTTGATCATTCAAAGAGACACTCTAGGGCTTCCACACATGACACTAAGATTTCCATACAAGATAATGGGTGTGCTTCTTCAATTTAATATCTGCCCTATCCTGGCTTACCTACTCCAAGCAGTAAGCCTAGGGCACACTCCAAACCTAGGAGTTCAATTGAAAGAAAAAAAAAAAGAAAAAAAAAATTATGTAAAGACCCTAACCTATCATTCCACAAGGTTTCATTCATTTTCAACTGTGGATGCTTAGGTTAGAGCCATTATTGTTCATGCAACTCTGCAAGTGGAAATTGCATACATAGTCACCTAAATCTAAGTGTAATTTTACAATGCCTTAACTTGAAAACAAAATTGTATAAGAAAAAGAAAGCTAAAAAAAAGTCTACACTCCCATGGAGTCATATTTATCAATCCAATCTGTACACAGCCGTACAAGGTTGCATAAACACTGCAAATGCAAGTAAAACTCAGAGAATCATCCATACATAATTCTCACACGTGTGGTCTGTAACTAAAACTCCATTAACCTTCCAAAATCTTCAATCCATGCTCAAATACCTGAGCATGGGTGGTTACAACCGTCCATTTCTTCATTGAGAATTTTTTTGCAAAAAGTTGCAAAAGTTGCTTTAGCAACATTTGAAAGTTGCTAGCAACTTTTGAGCATTTCTTGCTCTTTGAAAAATTTGGTCAACTCGATGCACTTTGACCCATCCTAGGACCCTAGTTAGGACACTTAGGACCCTAGAGGAGACCGTATCCCCTAGTTTCTCAAAATTAGCAACTTTTACAATTTTAGACCATTGTGACAACATTTGCACCTAGCAGCAACTTGTGCTCTTACAAACATAAATAAACAAATTGGATCCAAAACTTATGGATCTTATTTAAAACATGTCAAAGACCCCTAAAAAACCCTAAACACCAACTATCCAAGCTTCAAGACAAAATGGGAGGTGCTCTGCACCAAATTTCCTTGTAAGCTCTCAATTTTGTTGAGAACCTTTTGGAATGTAACTTCATCATTTCTTCAATTTCTTCCATTTTTGGACTCAGGTGGAATAACATAATCTAGGGTTCTTTCTCTTACCTATTTTTTTGAATTCAATGTGAATGTCCACCTTGCCGATAGTCTGTCAATAAGTTCTTGTGGCATTTTACCCTCAAACTATAATGGTATATATTTAAATATACACATTGTTGTGATTATTGCTTCCTCTATCTTGTTTTGATCCTCGGGATCTTGCATTAGCCCTTTTCTAATCTTAGGGTCACTTATTGAACCTGCCTTGATCATTGATGCACATACCTCATCAATTATAGTAGGAAGTTTGTTCTTAATAGGTTTTTCTTCCTGTTCAGTGTCCTCTATATCTTCCTTACTTCTGATTAGTCTTCTCCTTTTCCTTGGTCCCTATTTCCCGGTTTGAGGCTTCCTCTTATAAGTCCTCACTTATCCTTTCTTGACCAGTGATGAAGTTGCACATTTTTTTGTCTGACTTCTAGTCCTTGATGCAACAGTATTGCTTGGTTTCTTTGTAGGCGGTGGTGGTGGTGCATCAGACTCTGTAGATTCAGATTCACTCAATTTTTATTCTTCTTCACCGATGGGTGACTCTTCCTTGGTGTCATCCTTTTGTTCTAACTCTTCATCATCTATTGACAACTTTTTATTGAGTTTCTTTACCATTTTGTCTTTCTTTCTGTCAATTTTCTTCACAACTAAGCTTGTTTATATTCTTTCCTTGGCTTCCTCATAGATTCCAAACCTTGGTTGTGATTTTTCCAATGGTTCATTTAACAATGCTTCAATGGCATTGGTGAATTGATCTATGTTGACCTCATAGTCAAGTTGTGCTAACCATGTTGTCCTCGGTACAACTAGCTTGATAAAGGTGTTATCGGTGTCCACCATAAAACAAATATCAGTCTTATATTTTTCTACCAGTTGTTCTGGTATCCTCATCCTATTCTGCGTCCCATCCTTAAATCCAATAAAGTATTCATCCATAATTGATATAAAGTTATCACCTAGTGACTTGATGAATTCACTGATTTGAATTATCACTAGTTGGGTAGTATCTCAGTTGTCATTATTGATAGATGAAAAGAAGTCTTGAATGTAGAAAAACATGCACATTAGAAGTGATCCAAACTTTATATGAGTTGGACTTTGCATATCTGATTTTCCTTAAGTTCTCATCTAACTGCTTCAGTAGAAGCTCATATAGATATAATTGTAGACCCTTCTTTACAATCTTGTGGGTAGTGTCAACTGCTCCACATGCAATGTTGTTCATCCTGCTGGCTTGGAATATATTGTATCCCAACACACATGCACCAAATTTCATTTCGGGATCTTTGATGGAATTTACCTTCAATCCTCTTTCATCCCATTCTGCACCTATATTATTTTCTATGTCTTGACAAGGAGGATGTTTGAGTGATTTTTCCTTGTTGGTTATAGGATAAGTGTGTATGAAATCTTTGTTGATCATTTTTGGCTCGTCGAGACACATCTTTCGGTCATGCACTCTTCTCAGCACTATTTGAATCCACTCGGTTTTAAATTCCTTTAGGAACATTAGGGCATTTGTGAGCTCTTTCACCTCGATGTGTTTGTGTTCATCCTGGATGGTTCCATCTATGCAAAGCTTCTTTTAAGCTTGCTCAAACTCAAGATCTCCTATCTCGGTAATCTTGCAATGTATGTATGATCAGACATCCTCAATCAGTAAAACCCTAGGTGGTATGCATGAAAATGCTCCAACGTCATCGGGTCGCAAGGCAACCTCTGGACATATTTTGTACTTAGGTTCTTCACAAGTGGAGTTCTTGATCAGATTAACCTTCTTATCCTTAGCATTATTGATCTTGGTTACATATGATCTGGTTGCCATGATTTTGTGAATTTAGGGCTTTTTTTGGTAAAACAAATAGTGAGCTCAGTGATTCTATTTACTTACTTTAACCTGTTTCAGCTATTGTAGATCTATTTGAATGTTGTGAATTTGCTTGGAATGCTCTTCAACCTGGTCGCTCTATTTTTCTCTGCTCTTCTCTTCACTCTATTTTTCTCTTAATCATTTTGTGATAAAATGAGCTCTTCTATCGCCCTATTTATAGATGATTCCCTAAGTGGCGCAATTAATGCTCTACCCACTTCTCGATGTTCAAAGATGGAGTCTCTCAGATATCACACAAGCTTTTGGCTCGAGTCAAGTGAAAACTCACTTGACCTTTCATAGGTTTACCAATGGTGCTCGGTAAGTGGCGAATACTTCAATGCATTTTACATTATTACCGACGAGTCTTGGGTTACAATGTTTAACTTGGTTTTCACATGTATACCGATGATTCTCGGTATGTATTGACCGACAAGATTGCATTCATAGATTTATAACAAGTAATACCATAGTGCATCTGTATTCATGCTAGTTTGGAATTTTAACTATGTTTAATAAAACTGATGTAAAGTACAACTTTAGTATAGTGTAGTTCCATAATTACTTGTTCATCTTATGTGGGGGTGGCGATGTCACCAGATCCATTGGATAAGGTGTCACCAATTGCATTTCTTGGTCTAGCATCATCATCATTTGTAGCTTTCCCCCACATTTTGTTTCTCATCTTCCTGATGTCTTCAATGGTATTTCCATTGAAAAAAGTGCTTGTCTTTGTCACTCGGTCTCTGCAGTCCTTGCTTAGATGATGAACTTTATGACAGTGTAAGTGGTGCAGGAGCACCCTAAGGTATTTTGAAAGATCTTTAGTCATTTTTTCTTGTACGCTGGTTTGGACAACCATATTTGAATAAGGACTATGTTATAAAGTCCCATGTGTGTTTAGGGTGTATTTTAGTTCTAGGAGAGATTAGGGTTTGTGAGTTGTTGAGTCAAGTTGATTCTAGGGGTCTAGAACCTAGAAGTCAACCAAAAGGTCAAAGAGTTTACCAAAACTCCAAAATGGGGGGATTTTCAAGATTTTAATGTTTTCAAGTGTTTTAGGGTCATTTGGTAAGTTTTGAAACCAAATAGGGCTATTGAAGTTGATAGATTGTCATTTTGGACAAAAGTTGTCAAAGTTGTCATGATAACTTTTACAACTTTGTAAAGTTGTCATGACAACATTTCCTAGAATTTAGGAATTGGCTTTTACGATGCCCAAATCCTAACCAGAGGGTTCAAACATGTGGGATGAGAGTATATAAGGTGACACAAACCCTAAAATGGCAGTTAGACTTCATTTTGTATGGACCAGTTATTGAGAAGGAGCAATTAACACTGTAATTAGCATACAGAGCCATCATCCAACACTTTTGTGGATTGAATGGATTGAATGAAATCACGGAGAGTGTTTAATATGTTATTTATTAAATCTTTGTGGAATTGGATTAGTCTATTGTCCATTATGGTTATCTTTTTGTAAATCTTTTGTGTTTTGTTAGTTCACTGTCCAGTTTTGGACCAGTCATGTAGAAAATGGCTTTTCTTGGCATTTCCATTGTTCAAAGTCCCATAACCACTTGGAATACAATAAATAATTGTAAATAAATTGTAGATATGGTGTGTGGAGTGTGTGTGTGTGCGGGAAGGAAAGAGAACATTTAGGCCCTAGGTGAGTACTGGTTATTCTGGCTAGGGTGACTGAACAGCGCAGTAGCAATGGTGATTGCTAGGTGATTGGTATGTGCCAATTCATGATAGAGGAGTGTAGGGGCATGAATTTCAGACCTAATGGTGGAAGGATAAGTTCAAAGGAGCTCATTATATTAGTTAAAGAAGATAAAGAAATCAAACTAGTGTTCATACCCTAGAAACCCTTGATTTTAGGGGTTTGGTGAAAATCCACTGTACAGACAGTGTGGGAAGCTTAGACCTAGAAAATCTCTAAGCTTAAGAAAAACCCACAAGGAATATGTATTTAGATTCTAGGGTTGTTAAGGGATTTTAGGAGAAAATCCATCTTTTCAGTGTCTAGGAGGGCTAATAGGCCTAAAAAGGCTATAAGGCCTAAAAGACTAGAAACTTAGAACCCAATTGGAAATTGGGTGAAAGATCCACAAATTTGGATCCATAGGAGTTTGAATAGACCTAAGAGGAGTCAGGAATCTAACCAACAAGAAGATGAAACCTTTGGAAAAGTAAAAGTTCAGAGCAAGCCATGGATGTGAGAGGTTATGGAGAAGGGTTTAGTGAAGAGTTTGATGTTGTTGGAGAGCTCCTAGTGTGTTAGAGAATTAGAGAGGTATCCTCTAGTTAGGGTAGTGATAGAGGCCCTAAAGAATACCAAGGGAAGGTCTTGGAGAGAGAAAGAAAGATCTAGGATAGGATCTCCCCATCAAATTGGTATCAGGGCCATTGAAAGGCTTGGGAGTTGATTGGTGTATGTCAGAGGGTGAATCCATAGGTGAGAACATCATGGTAACCAATGCAGAGTTGGCTAAGGACTTGTCAGAGGAAAAAGTCAAGAATAGGCTTCTTGAATAAGATATGGAGGAGATGAAGTTAAATATGGAATAATTTGTGGAGATAGCTAGTAAGCTGAAGGAGCAGATGAATGAAGATAAAGATAAAGGGAAGAAACCAGTAGAGCAGGAGATAGAACCAGATCATGACCCTCTTCTACCAGATCAAGCATTCCTCAAGGCACTCAAAGAATTGAGTGGAAAGAATCTAGAAGGAATTCTAGTGTTCTTTGGTAAGATGGATGCAGAGATGGTCATGGATTGGATCGACGGTATGGAGAATCACTTCGAATGTGATGGGATCATAGAGGCACAAAAGGTAAAGATAGCCAAGTCAAGGCTAAGAGGCAAAGCACTCACATGGTGGAAGTTCTTGCAGGAAGAAAGAGAGAAAGAGGGAAAGAATCCCATAACAAATTGGGAAAAAATGGTGGAAAAAGTGAAGGAGAATTACCTTCCATAAGACTATGACATTCAATTGCACAAGAAGAGGCAGAACCTTAGGCAAAATGATCTAGATGTGCCAGCCTATACTAAAGAATTTTAGAAGCTTTGTCTTAGATCAAGAATCTAGGAGACAGGGAGTATCAAGGTTGTATGGTACCTTAATGGGTTAAGGTGGAACATTCAAGAATATCTTGGTCTCTTTACCCTAACTTCCACTCATAGTTGTTTTCAAATGACTTTGAAAGTGGAAGAAAAATTTAGAAAGAAACAAGATTCTAACTCCAGAGGTAGGGTCAGGGGTAGAGACAATAAAGGTGTCCATAGAGGAGGTTCAAGTGGAAGAGGCAGCGACAATAGAAGTCAAGGTGACTCCAAATATACAAAGCAAGGACATGAATCAAGCAATAGAGGTGGATACAACAATAAAGGTAGAGGTTCTTATGATAGTGGCAGAGGAAGATCAAGAGGTTTTTGGAGAAGCTCTCACTTTTCTTCCATGAAATTCTAAAACTGTGGATAGTTGGGACACCCTGCATATAGGTGTCCAGATAAACCAACATCCTCACAAGGAGAGAAGAAGATAGCTTATGTCCAAGAATAAGATTGCTCTAAATAATTAGAGGTGAGTCTAGATTTAGAGAAAGGAGAACACCTTATGTTGAGAAGAATTTTAATCAAGACACCCAAAAAGGATGAACACAAGTAGAGGAGGGCTCTTTTTAGGGTTGAATGCAAGCTATTGGGAAAAATGTGCAAGGTGATCATTGATTCAGGGTCTACAGATAATGTTATATCTGAGGAGGAAGTAGAGAAGTTGAAGCTCACCAAGATGCCACATTGTGCCCTTATAAAGTTACATGGTTAAACAAGGGCCAGAACATCTTGGTAAATGAGCAAGTGTGGGTAGAATGTGCCATTAGAAAGTATCAAGTGGGATACTATGTGATGTGTTGCCAATGGATGCTTTCCATCCATTTCTTGGAAGACCATGGTAGTATGATAGGGAAGCTGTCCATAATGGGAAAGAAAACAAGTACTCCTTCAAGAAAAATGGGGTAAATTTTAAAATACAGTCTTTACTAGAGGAAGACATAGTGGAGAAGGAAGAATAAAGTACCTTGTTGATGAGTGGGAAAGAATTCTTAAAGGATATGAAAGAGGAAGAAGTTGGCTATGCCATATTTTTAAATCCAAAGGAGGAGGAGACTCATAAGCAAGCACCTATGCCAAAGGAAGTGAGAGAACTGTTGGATCAGTTCAAGGACATAATATGTGAAGTTACACCAGCCACATTACCACCAAAGAGGGATATTAGTCATCAAATTGACTTCATACCAGGAGCATCTTTTCCAAACAAGACTGCATATAAAATGACACCAGAGCAAAATAAGGAGATAGCCAGGCAACTACAAGAACTTTTGGACCAGGGGTTGATCGGAAAGAGCATAAGCCCATGTACTGTCCCAGTGGTGTTAGATCCTAAGAAGGGAGGTAAGTAGAGAATGTTTATGGATTCTAGGGAAATAAATAGGATAACTATTAGGTATAGATTTCCTATTCCTAGAATAGAAGACTTGATGGATTGTTTGGGGGGTGCTAAGTACTTCTCTAAAATTGACTTGAAAAGTGGGTATTACCAGATTAGGATGAAGGAAGGTGATGAGTGGAAGTTTGCATTTAAGATTACAAAGGGGTTATATGAATGGTTAGTTATGCCATTTGGGCTTACCAATGCACCTAGCACCTTTATGAGGGTGATGAATGAGGTCTTGAAAGACTATATAGGTGTATTTGTAGTTGTCTATTTAAATGACATCCTCATATTCAGTAAAACAAAAGAGGAGCATATGAAACACTTGGAGTTAGTGTTGAAGAGGTTGCAAGAGGAAAAACTCACCATCAATCTTGAGAACACTGAGTTCATGAAGGAAGAGATAGTCTACCTAGGATTTTTAGTTTCCAAAGGTGACTTGAAAATGGATAAGGAAAAAATAGAGGCTAGTTTGAATTTGCCTACTCCTAAGATAGGGACTAAAGTTAGGAGCTTCCATGGGTTAGCCCAATTCTATAGGAAGTTAATTAGGAGGTTTAGTGAAATTCTTTCTCGAGTCCTAGAGACCATCAAAGGAGGATTGAAAACAAAAATTTGTATGGACCAAGGTAGCTAATGAGGGATTTGAAAGGTTGAAAAGAGAAGTAGCCACTTAGCCTATATTGTTGTTACCTAGTTTTGACAAACCATTCATTATGGAGTGTGATGCAAGAAGCATTGCAGTAGGGGTTGTCCTAAGCCAAGAAGGCAGACATGTGGTATTTTTCAGTAAAAGGCTAAATGAGGCTAAGTCTAGGTACTCTTCCTATGACTTGGAGCTATATGCTCTTGTGCAAGCCTTACAGAAATGAAGGCAGCATTTATTGCCTAAAGAGTTTGTTGTCTTTACAAATAACCAAGCATTGAGTTATATAAACACTCAAGACAAGCTCAGCTTGAGGCACATCAAATGGATGGAGTTCCGACAGTCATACACTTTCACTATTAAACATAAGAAAGGGGTGCAAAACAAAGTTGCAGATACCCTTAGCAGGAGGCTGCTCACCATTCAGGAGATTTAGTTGCAGAGTACAGGAGTTGAATATTTTAAGGACCTATATGAAGGAGATTCAGATTTCTCAGAGTTTTACAAAGTGTGCAAAGATTTTGAGAATCACTTTCACAGTGAGTTTGTAGAGTATACATTGAAGAATGGGTTTCTATTCAAAGGAAAAAAACTATGTGTTCCAAAAGGCTCTATGAGGGAGAACCTCATACAAGAGAAGCATAACAGGAGGCTAAGTGGACACTTTGGACTAAACAAGACACTAGAATTAGTGGAAAGGTTCTACTGGTGGCCAAAAATGTAGAAGGAAGTGAGAAGATATGTGGAATAGTGTGACATATGTTAGAAGGCTAAAGACACTTCATCAAATGCAGGTCTTTACCAGCCATTACCCATCCCAAATAGACCCTGGGAGTGCATAAGTATGAAATTCATACTGGGGTTACCTAGGACTTCAACCGGTTTAGAAAGTGTGTTTGTAGTAGTAGACAGATTTAGTAAGATGAGTCACTTCATCCCATGTAAAAAAACATGATGCCAGTCATATTGCCTACTTGTTCTTCAAGGAGATAGTGAGGATTCATGGTCAACCAATTATTATTGTTGCAAACATGGATGTGAAGTTCATGGGGCACTTTTGGAAGACCCTATGGAAGAGACTAGGCACAAATCTACCTCATGGTTCTGCCTATCATCCTCAAACACATGGGTAGACAAAAGTAATCAATAGAGTTCTTGGAAATTTTCTTAGATGTTTGACAAAAGAATATTGGCAAGGATGGGAGAAAGTTATTCCATAGGTAGAATTTGCCTATAATGATAGCACAAATAGGACTGCAAGGAAGAGTCCATTTGAGATTGTGTATGGAGCACATCCAAGGGGTGTGATGGAGCTTAGAGACCTAAAAGGGTATGAAGGAGTTAGTGGACATGTAGATGACTTTGCAAAGTCAATGAGGGAGGTCCATGAACAAGTAAAGAAGACCTTAATGGAGGCCAATCATAAGTTGAAAGCCAAAAGAGATGAGGGAAGAAGAGATTTGTAGTTTGAAGTGGGTGAACTTGTAATGATATTTTTGAATAAGGAAAGACTACAAAAGGGAATACCTGGTAAGCTACAGATGAAAAGGATTGGGCCTTGCAAGGTATTGGCTAAATATGGACCCAATTCATACAAGGTGGAGTTTCCCAAGGAGATGTCAATTTATCCAATCTTCAATGTGAAAGACTTGATCAGGTATAAGGGGCCATAGATGGATGAGGTACAATACAATATTGAAGTGAATAGAGATGTGGGAGAGTTCAAGACTCTGGATCAGAACAAGATACAAGCTGAAAGGGTATTGGATTCAAGGGTAAAGAAGAAGACACAACATAAGATCTATATGGAGCATTTAGTGAAGTGGAGGCAGAAACCAGAGTCAGAAGCCACTTGGATAGTTGAGAGTGACTTCAAAAAGCATGGAATCAGTGAGGAGTTCTTGACACCACATGTGTCTTAACTTGTTTTTTGGAGGGGGAGGATGGTGCAGGAGCACCCTAAGGTCTTTTGAAAGACCTTTAGTCACATTGTCTTGTAGGTTGGTTTGGTCAACCATCTTTGAATAAGTACTGTGTTATAAAGTCCCATGTGTGTTTAGGGTGTGTTTTAGTGCTAGGAGAGATTAGGGTTTGTGAGTTGTTGAGTCAAGTTGATTCTAGGGGTCTACAACCTAGAAGTCAACCAAAAGGTCAAAGAGTTGACCAAAACTCCAAAATGGGGTGATTTTCAAGATTTTAATGTTTTCAAGTGTTTTAGGGTCATTTGGTAAGTTTTGAAACCAAATAGGTCTATTGAAGTTGATAGATTGTCATTTTGGACAAAAGTTGTCAAAGTTGTCATGACAACTTTTGCAACTTTGCAAAGTTGTCATGATAAAATTTCCTAGAATTTAGGAATCATATTTTATGATGCCCAAATCCTAACCAAAGGGTTTAGATATGTGGGATGAGAGTATATAAGGTGACACAAACCCTAAAATGGTAGTTAGACTTTATTTTGTATAGACTGGTTATTGAGAAGGAGCAATTAACACTGTAATTAGCATAACGAGCCATCATCCAACACTTTTGTGGATTGAATGGATTGAATGAAAGCATGGAGAGTGTTTAATATGTTATTTCTTAAATCTTTGTGGCATTGGATTAGTCTATTGTTCATTCTGGTTAGCTTTTTGTAAATCTTTGTGTTTTGTTATTTCACTGTCTAGTTTTGGACTAGTCATGTAGAAAATGGCTTTTCTTGGCATTCTCATGGTTCAAAGTCCCATAACCACTTGGAATCCATTAAATCCTTTTAAATAAATTTTAGATATTGTGTGTGGAGTGTGTGTGTGTGTGTGTGTGCAGGGAAGGAAAGAGAACATTCATGCCCTAGGCGAGTACTGGTTATTATGGCTAGGGTGACTGAATAGTGTAGTAGAAATGGTGATTACTAGGTGATTGGTATGTGCCAATCCATGATAGAGGAGTGTAGGGGAATAATTTAAGACCTAATGGTGGAAGGATAAGTTTAGAGGATCTCATTACATCACTTAAAGAAGATAAAGAAATCAGACCAGTGTTCATGCCCTAGAAACCCTTGATTTTAGGGGTTCGGTGAAATTCCACTGTTTAGACAGTGTGGGAAGCTTAGAACTAGAAAATATCTAAGCTTAAGAAAAACCCACAAGCAATATGTATTTATATTCTAGGGATGTTAAGGGATTCTAGGAGAAAATCCATCTTTTCAGTGTCTAGGAGGGCTAATAGGCCTAAAAGACTAGAAACTTAGAACCCGATTGGAAATTGGGTGAAAGATCCACAAATATGGATCCATAGGAGTTGGAATAGACCTAAAAGGAGTCACGAATCTAACCAACAAGAAGATGACACCTTTGGGAAAGTAGAAGGTCAGAGCAAGCCATGGATGTGAGAGGTTATGGAGAAGGGTTTAGTGAAGAGTTTGAAATTGTTGGAGAGCTCCTAGTGTGTTAGAGGATCAGAAAGGTATCCTCTAGTTAGTGTAGTGATAAAGACCATAAAGAAGACCAAGAGAAGGTCTTGGAGAGAGAAAGAAAGCTCTAGGAGAGGAGCTCCCCATCAGTAAGCATGCCATTCCGGGGTTAGTCTAGCTTCTAGACTTTCTCATCCATTTTCTCATGCAGTTTACAGCTATGTGTCCATATCTACCACATGCTGTGCAGTTTGACCATGTTTTGTAATCCCACACATATGAGTTACCGACTCTTTTCGGTTGATAAGCATTTTCTTGTTCTTTAGGCTTCCATGCTTTCTTTTTCTTCTTTCTGCATTCAAGAGATGTGTGCCCATGCATTTTGCAAGTAGGACAATATTTTTGCATGTAGGTTTTCTTCTTTGGTTGTTTCTCCTTATATTTACATTCATATGCTTTATGTCCTCTCTTGTTACATTTATAACAATTTTCTATGAATGAAGGTGTGGATTTTGGAATACTTTTTATTTTGCTCCTGCAAACATTTGATGTGTGGCCTGGTTTTCCACAGTGATTGCATGACTATTTTCTTGGTCTTGGATTTGTGTAGACATTCTTTGAATCAGCTTGGTATGGTGATTCTTCATGCTTGGTATACCCTAGTCTGGTATTGTTGTTAAATCTTCTTTGTCCATCCAGAAAATCATCCATTCTTTTTGTACTTTCTTCAGCTCTCTTGATCATGTCATTGTATTGTTGCTGAATTCTTACTTCATATTTCCATCTTTCATTTTCTTCTCTTAGCTCACCAATATATTCTAATTTTTCATTGAGTTCTATGTTCATTTGGTTTTCCTCTTGACTCATAAGAATAATCTGATTGGTGATCTCATGATGATGTTAAGTAAGTCTTTGTATTTGTGACTCTTTCTCTTGTAGCTTTTCAGTGATCTTCCTCCTTTCATCAATAGCTAGTGTTCTTTCTTTCTCAACTTTCCTAGCATTATTCATAACCTCAATCATTCTTACCATCTGTGTCTCTTGACCGATTTGCAGTGATTTCACTTGTTCATCTAGATGTTGATTTATTTCATTTAGAATTGTAATGTTTCCTTTAGATGTGTTTAATGTATTGCAAGATGTAAATCCCGATGACTCAAATAAATTAGGTATCTCTTCTTCATGATAGTGTGTTTCATTATAGTGAGATGCCATTACCTTTCTTTCATCCAGTAACTATCTCATCTTGATTCTAGCTTCTTTATATTTCTCATATAAGATTTGTATCTCTAACTCTTGATTCTCAATACTCTTGTCTAGCTTATACCTTTCCATTGTATGATCTTTTCTCTCAAGTCTTTTAAACTTTTCCAAATAACAGATCTAGCTCTGACACCATTTTTTTAAAATAATGGAATGGTGTGTACTGAGAGGGGAGGGGTGAATCAGTACCCTTAAAACTTTTAGTCAGTTAACCTTTATCCTTTAGTAATCAATTCCTTGTATTACCAACCATATGTGATATTCTATCTTTGTGTATGTAATATCAAATCAAGATCACATCACTCTATTTCATCTTTTGTTGTCCCTCTACATAAAACTATGTCTCTAATCCATAGAAGTGTTTGTGGCTACAATAATCATCACATCACTCTGTTTTGATTGATTACACATCTATTTATAAATGAGTTTTACCTGAATGAGTTTCATGCATAACAATGATAACTCTATGATCACAGGTTTACAACTTGACCTTGATCTCATAGTTTGCATGCTTCTAATCAGTTAGACTGATTAAAACAATTACAATTACATTGCTTGTCCCTCAAGAAACAGATTTAAAGATAATTAAAAAGATAAATATAAAAAACAAGTTTTTTATCTGACGTGGAAGTCAGATCCACATTTCTCGGTATTATAACTGTCTCTTGGTAGACTGGTGCTCAGGTTGCTCTGTAGTCTGCCTGTCGGGTTCCTTTGTGAACTTCCTATCAGGTTCCTCTATTATCTTCTTGTTGGGCTTCTCTATTAAGTTACTTTGTCGGGTTCCACTTGAACATTTTTGGGTTACACTTGTAAACTGTGTCATCGGTTTACATTGTAACCTTCACTGTCGGGTTACACTATAAAATTTGTTGTCGGGTTCCCTTGTGAAGATTTTCTGTCAGGTTGCACTAAACCTGTCTTTCGGTGTTGGTTTTACCGATGGTTCAAAACTATTTTAATGGAACAATATGTCTTCACCTTAAGGCATCTGAATCAGAGATAGTCTCAGGACTATGATTCTCTCGAGCTAGCCAATGTTCAAATTTTTCAAAATCTTTAGTGATTTTATCAACTTGGGTAGGAGAAAGTCTTAAAGATTCATCTTCATCATGGGAAGAATTGGAATATTTTTTCTCCATGAGAGGATTAGAATCATGAGGGAGCATGCTGGTTTCATCAAGATTCCAAGGAAAGAAGGGAGGTTTAGGGCCAAAGGAACCCACGAGTCTACAACTTCTTCTAACCAAAATCCTATAGGTTGGACTCAAAGTGATAAAGATCATGAACAAAGGTGTGGCAAGAAAGGAAAATGAAATTCAATAGTAAATGAACTATAAATGTAGCTAAGATGCAATGGATACAAGGTAGATCCTATGTCTAAGAACCACAATGCACACACTACTACATTTGGGGCCAAATTTCGACAGAAGTTTCCGACGGGTAACTTTTTCTTACGAATTTGGTGTTTTTTTTGTAATAGGCCCCAATGATGTCAGTATTCCAATGGGTGTTTAATTGACCATCAGAATTCTAACAGATTCGAGGGTATACATTAAAAAAAAAAGTGAAACAGCCTCATCATTTTTATTTCGATTAGAGAGTGGGAGAAAAGGAGCGACAG
>MU223999.1:1211634-1246346 GCA_018584345.1 Thuja plicata
AAAGAAGCATCTCCTACCATGGCCATGCTTCTTTATCGTCGTCCTCATAGTCTACAAGTGCGCGAAGTAGATAAATTCGTGCAACGTCAACTTAAATAATATACGTTGTCATGAAAATATTCTATTAAATTCTTTCAAATCCCTGGATTTGATGAGTTAATGAAAGGTAAAACATTCTGTCAATAATATAGACCAAAGAAAGAGAGAACCTATGATGGTCTCTTGAGCTATTTTATCTTTAATGTGCATATCCGTCGGTTTTTCGACATTTCATAATTAATTTCTGACAGCAGTGTTATGCCTTTGACAGCTAAAATGTCAGAGAATCATAATTTATGACAATTCTTACGACAGTAATGCTATATGTTCGACATGGCAACCTGTCGAAGAAATGCTACACGACTGTCGCTATTCCGACAGAAACTTCGACAGTAATGGTATATATCTGACAGGTATATCTGTTGAAATTAGGTGGAAACTGTCAGTATGCCAACAGTTATAATGTCGGAAAGGATATGTTTTTGACAGTTATTTCCGACAGAGATTGTATATTTTCGATAGGTCGTAGTCGAAATGTCGATGGATGAACCGCAGGAAATGCCATAACGAAGTTGTTGTCATGTGCAAGTTTCTGACGTGATGTGGTGTCGGTAAACCGACAGATGTGTCTTCTGTCGCAATTTCCTACGCAAAAACAGCAACGAATTCATGTGTCGAAATACCGACAAATGAGCATTGGAAATCCGACAAATGGCCGTCGGAATTTGACCTCAAATGTACTAGTGCTAGAATGTAGCGTTATATTCTACTGCCTAATGTGTTAAATACTTAGAATTGGAATTGCCTAAATGCCCTTAGAATCAATTACAGTGATAAACCTTATGAATGATAAAATATGTGCTTTATATAGGGACCACAAGGTATTTTTGATTAAAATTTGACAACCAATTCTCATGTACGAAGATCGAGGCTAGATATTATAATGTTAAGAATATATAAAATTTTGAAGGATTTTGGCAAGACAAATGTGTTGGGCACCTAGGTTCCAAAATATAGGCCCTATGAAAGGGAAACACAAGTGTTCGGGTTTGTGATGTCAAATCTTGTAGGTAATTTTAGCATTTCACAATAGTTAAGTTGCAAGAATCTTAATACTAAAGATTTAAAGTAAATTATGTAAGGAAGTTAAGGTAGCATAGCAAATTCTTACACTAACCTTGAGACGAGGGGTATGCATACAACATAGTGATTTCCATGAGGAAGACCCTTTTGGAAGAAAAATCCCATACTCCAAAATCCACCCAATATATTATCAAAAACCAACAAGAACTACAATATGCTTGCCAAGAAAGAAAAAATTATCACAGGAGTATCACTAATAAAGATCTAGAGGCAACTCAATAACTATCACTGTCTAAAAATACATTGTAATAAAAATTCGTAATATAAAGCCCTCACAAAATAGGGTTGCCTTATAAGGAAAACAAAAACACAAAATATGCACCATGCGATCTATGACCTAATGATAAATGGTCAAGATTTACAATGATAAATTATACAAAAACTTTGGCTTTATTGGTATTGTAACTAAAACCCCTGCTAGGCATGGGGCCCTGAACTCCCCACCAAGAGGGTCATTCCCCCTAGACCTCGCATGTTG
Organism: Thuja plicata; assembly: GCA_018584345.1. Classification (NCBI taxonomy): domain Eukaryota; kingdom Viridiplantae; phylum Streptophyta; class Pinopsida; order Cupressales; family Cupressaceae; genus Thuja; species Thuja plicata. The sequence continues at coordinate 1,213,295 of MU223999.1, forward strand.
GGTATCCCCCTTGCAACCCCCAACATTCATTTATCAATGGTAACATTTTACTATTGCAAGGTTGAGACACCACTTTTCCTAACAAATAGGGTCCAAGCAGACTTAATGGTCTAAGAAAAAGCACACTAAAGTAGGTGACAAATAGACTGTGAAATTGTCAAAGGGATACAATTTACTACACTATAATTATATTGTGCATAGTTTATTCAATTATTTTGTTGTTGCTTGATACATGCATACAACATGCATAGCTCTAGCAAAGGGGTCAAAATCCCTCACATGCCTTAAGTGAGAAGCCTTCAAGTTGATATGTCAATGTGCTAGGTTTTCTGAATGGTAGTCAAATATTCTAGCATATGTAAATGTGTTGTAGTTAACAAGTGCTTGTACCCTACACACCAAGGTCTAATATAATTCTAAAAACTTGCACAAAATCCTAGAAGCCTTTTCATTCACACACCTTCCATTTCTCTTTCTAAATATTTAGATTTCTCAGCTCTTATATTTAATAATAATAAATTTAAATATAATGATTATATATATTATTATTTCAATAATAAAATTTTGAAAGTAATGAATTAACCAAACAAATATTTTAAACTAATATTTCCCATTAGAACTATTTTAACTATTTCAGGAATGAGGAGCAATATACTTTTCAATGTTACATTTTATATAATCAGTGACTTCCACACAAATTAAGTAAAGAAGAAAATCCATATTGACTTGTTACAATGGGCTAAGATTAATATCAACGTTGCAACAAGGCTACAAGTGGAAAAGCACTTAGGAACAAACATTACCTTCTTAAAACTAGTGAAGAGTGATGTCAACTAGAAAATGTTGGCTCATGCAAATTATTTGTTTTCTCCCAACAATCCCTTTCTTATTTTAATTTTCCTCCAATTTTGTCTCTCTTGTTCCATGATGTCATTATGGCATCAATAAACTTTTGTGTTTGACTTGGATTCAACCTTCCGATACTAAATAAAAAAAGGCACTTACTTGGGCACGTCTATGGAATTATATCTTAATATAACTAGACTGTTTATATAAGACTATCATAACAAAGGCAATGATACAGAACAAGTCTAGACAGTCATTGGAGTTGGAGTACATGAAAGATTAAAATTTGATTGGGCATATTGAAAGAGGGCCCCTGTTCCTGTTCCTGTTCCTGTTCCTGTTCCAGGCCTGGTGCAAGCTATTGTGGCATGCACGGGTGGTCTGTAGAACAAGATGAATAATGTGATGTGGTTTACAAGGTAAGAAGATGAAATCACGCGTAGTCATTAAAAAGGAAAATGCTTTGACTGAGTCGCAGCGAGACTGCAAAAAAAATTATACTTTTTCTCGTTTCTTCAACGCTTTTTACTGCCTTTTTAACCACGATCTTTCTGCAAATTAAGGTGGGCCAGAGGCCACCAAAAGCTAATACTGTCAGATTACGAGTGCGCTGCACGATCAAAGAAAGCAAAGCATAAAATTTTACTGGTATGAGTAGAATTGTGATTTGCTGTGTGTCCCTAGCGCAGTCCTAGAAGAGGACTTGGACTCTGCAGAACGCCTTCCGAGGCGGGGACAAGAGAATAGAAAAGAAAAAGGCCTTTGCCAACGGCATGCGAAAGAAAGCATTTAAAATAGAAAATGGAGGAGGCAAAGTTTCCTAGGGTTAGGGTTTCTAGGGTTTCTAGGGTTACAGGACGGCAAAAGTTCGAAGCTCACCTGCGATTTGCGTGTACGTACTGCGTGCTGAAGCAAGACAAAAATGCTCAAGAGCCGCTGGCGACAGCATGCGGGCAGAATTGTGTTGCCATTGTTGTGATCTTTACTGCACTTCACTGCGCTGCCAGTCGCACAGTCGCAACTGGCACTCATCATCACCATCACGCACATGTCTGCGTCCTCACTCCCTTCCGCCGCCCTCTGCCTAAACAATTCGTTACTACTTACGACTCCCCTGCTACGCCGTGCGATTCAACTGCCTAAAACGCCGCACCTCGCTTAAACCCTACTTATTTCCGCCAATTATTCTTCTCGGCTTCACGGCCGCTAATCATTAAAGCCATATCATTCATTTATCATATATTCTTCTGAACCGTGAAATTCCTCATTCCTCCTCTCAGATGCCTTCCAATCTGCTCCTTTCCGATCGACGGGATCCTCTGCACACTCCTTTCATTATGCACTGATTATCCTTATTATTTACAGACTTACGCCATTAATGGAGGTGATGACCTGGCACACCAGCCGCTCCGGAGATTGTGTTTTCTCGTCTGACGCTAACTGTAAAGATGAAAAAGGAAAACGCAGCTGCACGCGCAAGATCTGACGTCAGCTGTGCATTTTCGTTGGAATACATGATCGAACCAGACAAACTTACGACACGTCAGCAAACCCTCGCTAAACAACATTTCCAAGGGGGATCCGCTTAAATATGCTTCTCGGAGCTCCAAAAGAATAACGGTTGCACCATTTTCCATTCACAGACATTTGTCGACGCCTTGTCTCCCTCTCATTGTCATAACCCAAACATGATGAAAGTTTATTAGGCTTGAAGTCCGGCGAATTCTCGTTATTTTTTATTGTTTTTTTTTTATCGTTATTCCATGACTTATTTCTCGGCCGGTTTTTGTTCTGACGTGGCACTGTACGGTGTGATTGGGATGGGGTTTTCATTGGGATTTACTAATGGGGTGAGATATGCACTTGATTTTTAGGATGAAAATTTTCTCGGAAATGTAAGGAGGAATGCTCATTTTTGTTGGCTAGATAGATCAATCTTTACCGTTGCTTTCAAAGCTTCAATGATTTTCTGGTGAGATTTTTCATGTCCTAGCACACATTGGTCAAAGACACCTTGAGTGCTAACAATTAAGGTATATTATGTAAGGGAATAAATCACAATTTCCCCTAATATATAGGATTGATAGTTGAATAAAATTATAAACAAAGAAATAGAATTTAGTTGGTAAAGGAAAATTAGGAGCATGACCAAAAGGGTGTTTTATAATTTAGAAAATAATTGCTTGTCATTTTGGTGTCTTTTAATAAGTGTGAAAATGTTTAACAAGTCAATTGATTTAAAATCGGTGTATAAATATGAACTCTGCTAAATTTTGATATATCTAATTTGTAAAATACAAAATATATGTTTTATTTGATTGTCAATCATAGATTTTTTTGTGTTTTTGTCTAGCATCTTTAAATTAAATTTAAAATGCAATACATTTTCATCATATTACTAAAATGGTGGAAAGTGTAACCTTATGAATTCTGCATTATGGTTTTGATCTTATTCCGATGTCCATGTCCCTAATATGTTTTAGGTCCACTTGTACATGTTTCTAATCATCTTGGTGCTCATAGATTGATAATTCAAGCTCCCTACGACTTAGGAAACACCCTTAAGCACCTCCAAAAATTAGAGACATACAACATGCAAGGTAATCTTTTCCCCAACTATGTTTTGGTTGTTCATGTGTGTAGAAACTTAGTATAGGTCCACATTTAAGAACTTTTCAACTTTTTATTTATTATATATGTCATTTTGAAAAAAACTTAGTTTTCTCTCTCCACTTGAAGAAGGCAAATCATAGGTGCATTATCAAGGAAAGATGTAAAAAAACTTAAGAGTGAATATTATATGCTATGAAGTCTCCCTTGATCCCTTGAGGTGGGTTATTCTTATATTTTTCCTTCCCCAATCTATCTATTATAGCATATACCTCATATGAGAAACCAGAAACCCTAGATTCAATGCAAATTTCAAAAGTATCAATCCTTAAAACTCTTGTCTAATTTTTTTTAATCTATTGATTCTTCATATCTACACTTGGCGATCGATTTTTACATCTCCCTTTGTCCTCCAACACAATCACACACTATTGTATCTAATATTTTACCTTTGAGGGATTATTTGTTGCAAACATCATAAAATACCATAATTGGGCCTAGATACACACAATCTAATCTCTTATTAGTGGTATTGAGGAAATTTTAAAATATATTCAATAGAAGATCTATTTATTGAAGTAGTATTCTAAAAAACATACTATCCCTAGATTCAAATATGAAGCTCTTGCTTGGGGATGCACATGAGTTTATTTGCAAGTTAGAACAAGATCTTGAATTTAAGCAGCTCCCCAGAATATTTGGGAAAGCTATCAATCTAAAACTCATCTACATCATGTAGATTAGTAGCAATCATGCCCCACATTAATATAAATTATCAATATACTTCTATGGTTCACTTATACTCACATATAATTTATAAAATAAAACATTGCATAATCCTTACAATTTATACTCTACATTTCTAATTTATTTTAGTTTCCATTTTCATAATGGTTTATTTTTCACTTAGCCACCTTATACAAGCACTTTACCTTAATCAAAGTGTTAATTGTTTTAATCTCTGCATTTATATTTTTATTTATTTTTTGATACTCAATACGGGAGCACGAACCTATAGGCTGAAACCTCTTTGGCTAAGAGCCAAGAACCGAGGGGTATGCATTCCGCCAAATTCGCCCAGGGAATGATCTCAATCTCATCCCTTATGTTGCCAAAGCCTTGCACTCAGCAAGACTTGATCCCTGGTGGGGTCATTTGGAACCATTCAACTTCACTAGTAGACCAAGGGCCCAATGACTACATCTATATTTAAAACTATTCTATTTATAACATTTCACTTCATCCTTTTGTTATAATTGCTTTTATTATTTATTTTATCCTAATTTAGAATCACTCTTTATTTCTACAACATCCTCTTAAACTTCCACAACATTCTCTCTCTTTCTCCAAACATCAATCTTATACTATTTACCACGCCATTTCGTTAAGTTTTCATTCTTCTCAAAATTCAATTAACCTTTCTCAAGATCACTTCTCTTTCTCCCAATATCTCATTTTTCTTAATTTTGAAAATAATTACATTGAAATATAAAAGATAATATTAGAATTGTATTATAACCAATAACTATATTAAAATAAGAGATACAATTACAACCATAAAAGATAAATGAATTTGTCAAAGAAAATATCTCTCAATATTCAAATTTCAAATAAAAAAATAATGAATTAAATACAATTTGTAAGTTCATATTTAGAATCAAGGTGAAAGAGGAGCAAGTGTAGGACAAAATGACATACACAAAGTGTGATGCAAAACAAATCTGCACAATTAAAACTAGAAAGTATATGGAACAAACATTTACTATCACTCTTTTTTTAAAATCTATAATCAAGATGAAAGAGGGGCAACTATAAGAAGAAAAATATACGCAAAGTGTGACCCAAAGCATTTATGTAAAACAATTCTACATAATTGAAACCATGAAGTATGAATAATGAAGATGCTTAAATTTTCAATTTTCATGATACCCTAATAACTCATTAGGATGTAGATTCAATTGGGCCTATATACACACTTTCCAATCTCTTATTAGTGATATTGAGGAAAATTTAAAATATATTTAATAGAAGATCTATTTATCGAAGTAGTCTCCTGAAAAACATACTACCCCTGGATGCAAATATGAATCTCTTGTTTGGGGATTCACATGAGTTTATTTGCAAGTTAGACCAAGATCTTGAATTTAAGAAGCTCCCAAAACATTTGAGAAAGCTATCAATCTAAAACTCATCTACATCCTGTAGATTATTTGCACACCCTTGTGTAGCACTCATGCCCCACATAAATAAAAATCATCAATTTACTTCTATGGTTCACTTATACTCACATACAATTTATATAAAAAAAAGTTGCATAATCCTTACAATTTACTTTATTTTAGTTTCCATTTTCATAATGGTTTATTTTTCACTTAGCCACCTTATACCAGCATTTTACCTTAATCAAAGTGTTAATTGTTTTAATCTCTCCCGGTCTATATTTTTATTTATTTATTGATGGAGGTTCAAACCTGCGAGCATGGCTACCTAGAAGAGGCATAAATCTTGTGAACAAACTAGCCTAGTGAGGATCACCATGAAGTATTTTTTCTACCTGATACGAGATCATGAGCCTATAGGTTGAAACCTCTTTGGCTAAGGCCCAAGGACCGAGGGGTATTCATTCTGTCCAATTCGCCTGGGGCATAATCCCAACCTCATCCTTTATGATTTTGGAGCCTTGCACTTAGCAAGACTTGATCCCCAGTGGGGTCTTTTGAAACCATTCAACTTAACTAGTAGGCTAAGGGCCCGTCGACTCTACACCAATATTTAATTCTATGCTCTTTCTAACATTTCACTTCATCTTCTTTGTTATAATTACATTTATTATTTCTTTTATCCTAATTTGGAATCGCTCATTATTTCTACAACACCCTCTTAAACTTCCACAACATTCTCTCTCTTTCTCCAAACATCAATTGTATACTATCTAGCACACAATTTTATTGAACTTTCCATTCTTCTTGATTTCAGTTAATCTTTGTCAAGACCACTTCTCTTTCTCCCAATATCTCATTTTTCTTAATAGAAAATAATTACATCAATTTAAGAGATTATTAGAATTGTATTATACAAATAATTATATTAAAATAAGAGATACAATTGCAACAATAATCTAAATGAATTTGTCAAAGAAAATACCTTTCAATCTTCAAATTTCAAATTTCAAATAATGAATTAAATACAATTTATACTCATATTTAGAATCAAGGTGAAAGAGGAGCAAGTGTAGGAGTAAACAACATACACAAAGTGTGATGCAAAACAAATCTACACAATCAAAACTAGAATGTATATGCAACAAACGTTTAGTATCACTCTTTGTGATCTATAGTCAACATGAAAGAGGGGCAACTATAAGAAGAAAAACATGCACAAAGTGTGACCCAAAGCATTTATGTAAAACAATTGTACATAATTGAAACCATGAAGTATGAATAATGAAGATGCTTAATTTTCAATTTTCATGATACCCTAATAAATCATTAGAAACTTTAATGATGCCCTAATAACTCATTAGGATGTCATGATACGATGAATGAATAAAAGATTTTAAAACATATACAAGGCCAAATCACTCTATGAGACCTAAGAATAACACAAGGATTGGAGAAATAAAGTGTCAAAGCCTTATACAATTTCTAACGATGTAAGACAATTCTACATAATTGAAACCATCAAGTATGAATAATGAAGATGTTTAAATTGTCAATTTTCATGATACCCTAATAACTCATTAGAATGTCATGATACGACGAAGGAATAAAAAATTTTAAAAAGATATACAAGGTCAAAGCACTCTATGAGACCTAAGAATAGCACACAGGGTGGAGAAATAGAGCATCAAAGCCTTATACAATTTCTAAGGATGTAAAACAATTCTACATAATTGAAACCATGAAGTATGAATAATGAAGATGCTTAAATTGTCAATTTTCAGGATACCTTAATAACTCATTAACAATTTTCATGATACTCTAATAACTCATTAGGATGTCATGATACGGCGAATGAATAAAAGAATTTAAAAACACATACAAGGCCAAAGCACTCTATGAGACCTAAGAATAGCACACAAATTGGAGAAATAAAGCATCAAAGCCTTAAACAATTTCTAACGATGTAAAACAATTCTACATAATTGAAACAATGAAGTATGAATAATGAAGATGCTTAAATTGTAACCGATTAAAATGACACATATAGAGGGAGAGGATACATAAGTTTGCAACTTTGCCCAACCTTACCTCTAAAGCAAGATAATTAACTTGTTAAATTGTAACCGATTAAAATGACACATATAGACGCAGCCAATCCAAAACAGTCTCAAGAAAGCAGCTGAAAAAATCATAAAGGGGGCGTCGTAGCATAATCATTACGTAACATGAAAAAGAGATGAATGCAGTCCGAATCCGTAACGTGGCAAGAAAGACGTGGAATAAACAAATATCTGGGCAGTGAAACCTAAAACGGCTATGCAGTAGTAGCGACCATGTTTGACCCAGCGGTCAAATTAATTAATTAAAAGTGTCAGGATTAATTGTAAAAACGCATGTTTCCGGACGAGAGCAGAGCAGAGTGGAAGGTAAAGAAAGAAAGACGTGGGACTGAGTTTTGACTATGACGGCATGCCACGCCTCCCACAACCTTTTCCCCTTCCCTTGTCCCTGCGTTTCTCCCAAACTGTAACACGTCACGTTACACGTCACATCACACGTCACGTTACACGTCACATCACACGTCACGACAGGGATGCCAAATATACGGAGAGACCCGATGAGAGGGGTCGTGGGTCGTGGAAAAGAAATAGAATGGAAGGGGAGAGGCAGACGCAGCGGCGTGAGGCGCTGTCGGTTTCGTACGTGCGACATTCTCTTCATTTTCCTCTGATTATTCGTGACATGGCGCCGCATGCGGACACCCCATCATCATCATCATCATCCTTCACGCTTCCCCATGCCCATGCCCATGGATCGATCCATCATGGGCCTCATGACAGACATTCTTTACTTAGAATGACGTTGGACTGAGCCGGCATTAACGTCACCTGCGTTTCTGCCCCTTTCATGGGTATGGATGGGGATTTGGCAATGGCAATAGGATGTTGGCCATGATGGGTTGGAATGATTATGGTCTAGGAAGGGGAGGGAGTAGGTGGAGGGAGGGGTTGGGCACTAGAAGACAAAGTCTGGAGTGTATATATAGCCCACCGGAAGTTCCAACTGCTCATCACAGTTTTTCCTCATTTCTGTTGCTTTCTTTTCTGTGTCTGGAATTTGAATTGAAAATGCAGTATCACGCAAGAGCTTACCAGTTTGGTGAGGGTTCTTACGGTGAGAGAACGTCTTTGCAGCTTTCTGGACAATCGGACCAGTCGTCGAGACTCATGTCGCCTCTGGAGAGAATCGAACGCTTGGCCTCTGAGAATGCTGTGGTGGTTTTCAGCATTAGCTCTTGCTGTATGTGTCATGTTGTGAAGCGGCTCTTCTGCGGGCTGGGAGTGAATCCGACTGTTTACGAGCTCGATGAAGAACACGGCGGGAAGGAGTTGGAGAAGGCGCTGCTCAGATTGCTCGGAAGCGGTCAGTCTGTGCCCGCTGTGTTCGTTGGGGGGAAGCTTGTCGGTGGCCTCGACCGCGTCATGGCGTCTCATATTAATGGCTCTCTTGTTCCTCTGTTGAAGGAAGCCGGAGCATTGTGGCTCTGAGATCTCTTTTCTTTCTTTTTATATCGCTGCCTTCAATTGTTTATAGCCTTGCGCTAGGGTTTGAAGTCTCCATTTTGCGGATTCTTCTTTTCCGGGGACTCGAACCGCTGATTTTAAGTTACTTTTTTGTGTTAGGGTTGGGGAATGTGAGGGTTTGGTTTCGGGTGGTGAGATGGATGGCTATTGAATTTTGTATAGAGTTCTGCTGTTTTTTTCTTTTCTTTTCTTTCCGTTGTGGGCGTCGAAGTTCAGCTCGGCTTGACATGCCCTATGGCAACTCGGCCTGCTTCCTTTTGTTACATAATATTAATGTAAGTCACATAAATATTTGACTGCAAATCTGACTGTTGTTCTTCGTTTATTTGTTTCCTTGTGTCGGCAAATTAATTTTAATGTTAAATCGCATATATTTGACTAAGATTCCGACGGTTGTTCTTCGTTTATTTTGTTTCTTCATGCCGCCAAATTAATATTGATATTAAGTCACAGATATTTGACTGCATAGTAGAGACTGTTTTTCTACTTTTATTTGATATAAGTAACATACATTTGACTGCAAATCCGACTGCTGTTCTTCTATATTTGATATTATGTCCAATATACTTGACTGCAAATCCGATTGTTGTTCTTCATTTATTTTATATTAGGTCACATATATTTGACTGCGACTCCCACTGTTGTCTTCATTTGTTCCTTTCTTAATGTCTGCCAATGAAAGAGCGTTAGATTATAAAATATTTATTATACACAACCGAGCGATTTTGTTATTGCCGTTAAATCGTCCCAGAAATGTCTCATTCGGTATATTTTCAGTTTTCCTGAATCTGCTCTTGGAAACGCTCGCTTTTAAATCTAAAAAGCGCTAAATAATCATTTATGTATGCATGTCAGCTCATTGCAATCTATTCTCTCGCATATTTCTCGGATTTATTTCACATCATTAGTGATCCCGGTGAAGCTTTTTATACAGATGATTGAAATTTTATTATTTATATCATTGAAGCAATTTTGACCTCAAGAATTCGGATAATGTAAAATATATCTGTGATTTTGAACGTTCTGTAAAAAAATAGAAGTGCTGCGGCTGCTCTATTCCCACGGGACCTACCTGTCTTCATGCATTTACAAGTACAATTTGTACTCATATATTCGAAACCCTGTTCACAGAGAACGAATTTCTTAAACCTGTTTGACTGTACGATATTCATCATGTATTTTCTGTGAGGAATGGATATCTCTATCGCAGTCTCCATTTCCATGCCGTGATCTCGCGGCATGTTAACCTGCAGAATAACTGTAGCGTGTGAGAGATCCCATGTCTTGAAGACTCAAGATTTTGCTCTATCAGAAATTAAAAGGTTTGTTTTCACTTTGCAGGTGTCGAGAGATGAGCGGAGTGATTACTTTTGCAACGTCCTTTTCTGCCGTAATTTTTAGTTGGTATTTGAACTGCAGCGCAGGTGTTGTGGCTGCTAAAAGTTTTTATTGATAAATTAGAAGCCGTTATGAATTTGTTGAAGGCGAACATGATTGCAGTCAAAGCTTTTCCGCTTTGGGAAAACATGCTTGCATAACGAAGCGTTAGAATATGAGACTAGTTAATCCCTAAATATGAGTCTCGTGGGATTTCAGGGTTAAAGAGAGAAAAAAATTCCACTGGAATTATATCCGGAAATTTCATGACATAATGTTATGTCAAATTGGGTTACTAAGAATAAAGAATAATACTTTCATAAATTTGTAAATTGTATATTTATATATATTTTTGGTATGTTTTCAGTTCATTTAATTAGATTATATTTTATTCATTAATAATTTATTTTAACTTTTTGGTCTTTTGTAAGTCTAATCCACTGCCACTTACTCCTAACCCTACGAATTATTTTGGATTTTTATAGCTCCCACTCACCAAGCGTGGTTTAGATTGGTGGGTTCATAATTGACTTAGCTTACATCTACATGCACATATTTGAACTTTGATCTTTGAGCTTCTAAATCTCAATATTCAAATTAAACCTTGTTGACCATTTCCTATTAGCTTTTATATGTTGACTTAACACATGTTTTAAGGACACTTTTATCCATTTGAAATCACATCCTAGGAGCTAAAAGAAAGAAGCATTCACAAAAGAATATAATCATAGCATCATAGTGATTTTTGTATTACTACACAAATATGCCTCCTAACCTCAATATTTCACTAAATAGTAGCGCACCAGTGCTAGGCATCATGTCTTGTTAACTTGTACAACACTCTACTTCATGTGCAACTACATAATGCCAAAAACTATTGAGGGGGCTTGTGTGTAGCTCTTTGCTTCATGCACCACTCACGTGTAATGCATGGATTTACATCACATAACTTAAAAGATATCATACACATCTTTTGTAGTCCTTTGCATTATGTATCACTTAAGAAATGCCAAGGTGTAGAATTCGAAGAAACAATAAAGAATTCATAATTAAAGAAACAACCAATAAACACAAAATAGAGTACATGAGATTCATTGTGGTTCAACAAAATTGCCTACATCCATAGTGAGCAGAGGAACTTTATTAATTGTTCAAAACATAAATTACATTGCAATACCACAACAACAACATAAATAGGTTGTACAAATACAAGTAAGCCCAAGAGACAATACTTGGGAGGGGAAATTATAAGAGACCATTGGCCTTCAGCTCCACAATCTCCCACTTGATGGCTAACGGACATTGCCACTGATCAAACACTCCCCTGCTCGCCGTGCTAATTTACGTCTTCTTTACAAGCTCAAGAGAAGTCCTAGCACATTCAAACTTCTCCTTGGATACAACCTTGGTCAAAATATCTACTGGATTGACCTTTGTGTCAATTTTAACAACCTTCAATCTGCCCTCTTCAACCATATGTCACACAAAATGAGCATGAATATCATCATGTTTCGAACGACGCTTAGATGAGTGATAATGAGCCATAAAAATGGCACTACAACTGTCACAAAAAAGAACACAATCACTTTGTTGATATTTCAAATCACTAAACAAACGTTGTAACCAAATCATCTCCCTAGTGCCTTCAGAAATTGCCAAATATTCCGCTTCAGGGGAAGAAAGAGTAATGGAATATTGCAACCTTGAGACCCAACTAGTGGCAACCCCAACAAACATGAAGGTATAACCGGTAGTAGACCTTCGTTTATCCAAATATTTAGCAAGATCAAAATCAGTTTATCCTTGCAACTATACATTATTGCCACCAAAACCTAGACAATAATCAGAAGTACCTTTTAGATATTTCAATATCCATTTAACGACTTCCCAATGAGTCTTCCTGGGATTGCTCATGAACCTACTCACAAATTCCACTGCATGAGCAATGTTGGGACGTGTAGAAACCATAGCATGCATAATGATACCGATTGCTGATTTGTAAGGAACTCCTTCCATAAAATCCTTGTCCTCTTGTGTTTGCAGACACAAATCAGAAGATAAATAAAAGTGGGAGGCAAGGGGAGTAGAAAAAAACCTTTTCATTAGCCATACCAAATCTGTCAACTACTTTGTCAAAGTAGTCTTTTTGAGATAAAATGATCTCCTTCTTTCTTCTATCTCGGGCACGATTGTCATACCAAGAATCATCTTGGCTGCCCCTAAGTCCTTCATAGAAAATGTGCTTGCCAAGTGAGCTTTCAACTCACCAATAATATTTGGACTAGTACCGGCTACCAACATGTCATCAATGTAGAGAAGAAGAATGACGAACTCACCATTAGGAAGTTTCTTATAATAAATGCATGGAACTAATCCACATGTAATAAAGTTGTGAGCAATCGTGAATCGATCAAATTTTAAATACCATTATCTCGGGGCTTGTTTGAGCCCATACAAACTTCGCTTCAGTCTATAATAAAGATGCTCTTGTCGCTTCTTGATGAATCCTTGAGGCTGCTCCATGTACAACTCTTCATCTATATCACCATGTAAGAATGCAGTCTTCACATCAAGATGCTCCAACTTGAGATCCCATATAGATGCCAATCCCAATACTGTTCGAATTGTTGTCATCTTCACAACCAGATAGAAAATATCAGTGAAATCGATCCCCTTTTGTTGATCATACCGTTTTACCACTAATTTGGCTTTGTAGCATTTTCTACCTCCACCTTCGTTTTTCAATTTATATACCCACTTCTTCTTAAGTGGTCTTCAATTTGGTGAAAGAATGACCAAATCCCAGGTGTTATTATCTTTAAGTGAACTCATTTCTTCTTTCATGGCGACCATCCATTTATCAATATCGTTGCTTTGACAAGGGGCTTTATAATTAGCCGGTTCAACTTGCTTAGAGATTAACAATTTAGGCTCCGCCTCTTCAGCAGATGACAATTCATAGCCTAAAAAGTTTGAAGGAGGCCTCCTCTGTCTTGTAGAACTCCTTAATGGAACAAATGTGATCTCCTCTGATTGCAATTTAACACCTATATCTTGGGTGTTTACATGTAAATCATTTGCAACCCGTGTATGACAGTCTGTGTTGTACCCCTGCGAATTGAAAGGATTTCCATCCATGTTATCGAAGCTATCAGCTATATTAGACAATGGACTACCATCATTTGTATGCAGGGGATCCGGTGCCCTATGGTTTGAAGGGCCTGTAGAATGAGAAAAACTGCAATGGGCATCGAATAAGTCGTAACCCCTTGGTTTTGATCTTCATTCAAATGACATTGACCGGGAAAAGCTTTCTTCCCCGCATTCTATCTAGACTCACCGCAGTCTGTTACTCCATGTAATACCGCTTCTGTGTTGGCCCCCGAGATGTCCAACCACACTCTACGAGGATAGATGGGGTCATTTACGGGAGGGGACAGAGAAAGTGCCTTAAAGACTGAATGACGAGGATTTTCATCTCTAGAATAATCTTGAAAGCTGTGAATACCTAGATTATGATCCACATTAGTGCGAGGTCCATGAAACATATCTAATTCCTGCGCAGTATTAACATTATGTTGTATGAGCAATACTTGACCAAATTTATTTCTAATATCCATGACATTATTAGAATTTGAGGATGCAGAGATAGAAGAAGACGGTGGAGAATTAGGAGATGGGGCTAAAATAGAGGTGGGTGAGGAAGTCATATGTCGAGGATGAACTAATCTATGAATTTGAGAGGAGATGTGAGGTAAATCAATGCCATCGTTGGCAATATAGGACAAAGGGATATAGTCGTTTACATGTGTTTCTATTGGCAGTGCTTGAAACATCATTTCATCAAAAACCACATTTCGACTCACTATTTTATTTTCAACTAGATCCCACAATCGAAAACTAAACTGGTCTTCACAATATCCCACAAAGATACATTTCAGTGACCTGAAATCCAACTTTGCCCTCTTTTCTTTTGGGACATGTAAAAAAGCTTCACATTTGAATACCCAGATGTGTGCATAATAAATCATCTTTTCCAGGCATTCTTTTTCCGGAATACCAAATTCCAAACAAGATGAAGGATTGTGGTTAATTAAATAAATTGTAGTGTTGCATGCCTCCACCCAAAATTATTTGCTTAAACAAGCATTGGAAAGCATCCATCGATCTTTCTCAAGAATGGTTCGATCGAGTCTTTTCACTGCCCCATTTTCTTGAGGAGTGTAGGGAATAGATTTAATACTCCAAATACCATGATTTGCACAAAAAATATCAAACTCCAAGGAACAAAATTCACCTCCATTATTTGTCCTTAAGCATTTTATTTTGTGACCACTTTGATTTTCAACAAGTGTTTTGAAAATTTTAAATTTTGAAAACACTTTAGATTTTTGAGAAATCATATAAATCCAAAATTTCCTATTATAATCATCAAGGAAAGTAACAAAATAGTTTGCACCTCCATAAAAGGTTACTTGCGTAGGACCGAAGACATCCAAGTGCTCTAGTTCCAATGGTGTTGTCTTCTTATCGTGTCCATCCTTCAAGAAGCTGACCCGTCTTTGTTTCCCATGAAGACAATGTTCGCAAAACTCTAGATTTGTGGATTGAAGACCCAGTAGTTGTTCTAGGTTGAGCATAACCTCAAGTCCTTTCTTTCTCATGTTGCCTAATCTTTGATGCCAAAGAGCCACATCACTACCCACAACAGTCATAGTAGCTCCCACCTCACCGATGACATCTACAATATAGAGGATGCTAACTTTATCTTCTTTTGCAATAACCAAAGAACCTTTAGATACTTTCCATGTGTCCATGAGAGTGGCGATAAAGCCTTATGTATATAGCTGACTTATTGAAATAATATTTCTCTTCAATTTGGGGACATGTCGTACTTCTTTTAGCAACCATTTGACTCCTTCAACTAGTTGTAAAACAACATCTCCTTTTTCAAAAATTTCACAAGCTTTGTTGTCACCCTAATATACATGTCCAAAATTACCTTCTTGGTAATTTGTGAAGGCCCCGTTCAAGAAGAGGCATGAAAGGAGGGACTAGAATCAATTACCCATGAATATGATTTTGTGTCACTTTTTAATAGTATTAAAATACCATTATCCTTATCACGAGTTATTTTTTCTTCGTTGTCCAACACCCTTTCTTGCGCCTTCTTGTATTTTCTAGAATCCTTCTTGATATGACCAACTTTGCCAGAAAACCAACAATCACCTTGTCGACCTTGGGACTACAATCTTCTTACAGATTTTGACCTCCTATTGTAATTATTTCTTCCTTTATTATGACTTCTTCCCCTATTCTTGGTGTTCACCATCATTAAGGATTTATTGGTTGAAGACTCCATGTTCTTTCTTCTGATGTCTTCATTGAGAAGAGTTGCCAAAACTTCATCAAAAGATAACTTTTTCGAGCTTGATGTTGTAGTGCTAATGGTTGTTACAACTCCATCCCAGCTGTTTGGAAGAGAACATAATAATAAGACAACCTTGTTCTCATCGTCTTGTGTCATGCCAATTGAATTTTCTTGGCTAATCAAGGTATTGAATTTATTAAGATGGTTTTTCATGGCCTCACCTTCCCTCATCTTGAGTTTGTAAAAATTCATCATGATGAAGACTTTATTTGCAACGGATGCCATTGCATATGTGGTTGTGATCTTGTCCCCATACCTCCTTTGTTGTTGTTTCATTTGTAACATTGAACAACACATTATCATTTAGTGAGAGAAAGATTATTGCCTTGGCCTTTCGTCAAGAGATTCCCAATCTTCGTTACTCATAGTAGCGAGTTTCTTTGTTTTTCTCCCAAGTGCAAGTGAAAGACTTTGCTTAATTAGAAAAGATTGCATCTGTATCTTCCATATCCCAAAAATCTTCCCTGAAAATTTTTGTACCCTCGAATCTTCCATAGCTTTGGAAATTCTTTGCCAAATTCCCAATCATCTGTTCAACTAGCTCTGATACCAATTGTAGAATTTAAAGAAACAATGAAGAATTTAGAATTAAAGTAATAACCAATAAACATAAAACAGAGTACACGAGATTTATTGTGGTTTGGCAAAGTTGCCTACATCCATACTGAGCAGATGAACTTTATTAATTATCCAAAATAGAAATTATATTGCAATACCACAAAAACAACATAAATAGGTTGTAAAAATACAAGTAACCCCAATATCCAACACTTGGAGGAAAAATTATAAGAAATCGTTTTCCTTCAACTCTACATAAGGATCATGTATCACTTAACTAATGCTCATAGGCCATATCCATTATTCATCATAGGTTTCAAACAACATATTAAAGCATGCCAAAGGAATTTAGTGTAGTATCTAAAGACATTTTATGATGCATCATTTATCAACATAATGAATAACCATCATTCTAGACCATAAGGACCTGAAGTGTCACATATGAGAGTTTAACTATTTTAACTTCCATATGACCCTTTATCTTCACAAACATATATTTTTTAAAAGTAATTGTTGATATTAGCAATTACATATACAAAATATTGGAGAAAGTACAAGCCACACAACTATCTTGAGAGATTTTTATTTACCTAACATACATATTAGTACCATTTTCTCCAATTATTGGGTTCATTATTCAAATCATTCACTCACTTTACTTTTGCATACACATGATGCATCTAAATCTTAATTTATAGATATTTTTTTTAGACCACTTAAGATCTAGATCATTGTTAGAAAGAGTGGTTCATCTAAATCTTAGAGTATTTAACTATTCATCGTTAAACCATTAGATCTATTATATTATTGTCCATGTTGTTTCATATACCTTATTTGAAAGAAGCACAAGATGCAATCTACATAATGCTAAAAAAAATTATAACTAGGCTCCCAAAGAATAATGAATGCTTCTATTCAACCAATTCATTAAATTACTTGACAGGGTATTTCCTTTGGCTCAATTGCCAAGTAAATATTTTAGTGATTGAATCTCCATTGACTCTAAGTGAGCTTATATGTTGGACTATATGTAAGGATAAATACATGTACATATAGTAGATAACTAGTTAGTTGAGTTAAAGTTACATTTCTTTATAAATGAATTTTATGATGAAGAAAAGATTAGGACCACACTTCTACAAGTCTCTTCACTGATCAAGATATGGTGGCAAGCCCATGCTTTATTATAAAATGACTAGATAAATTGAAGATATGAGCCAACCTAGGAAAACTTTGTGGAAGCCTTAAAGTATGAGTACTCTCCTAAAGATGCTTATATATAAACTATTATAACGATACATGGATTATTATTCTACATATACACATATGTCTTTCATGACCTCTATATGAAGTTAGGCACATTTTACCTAGGATAAAACAGACTCCTCAAGTTCAATAACAACTCACATTCATTCATCTAATCGAAATTGAATTTATACAAGGCCAAGATGATAAGCGCCACATATTGGTTCCTAGTCTTTGCAATATTATTTATCGACTACAACAAATATTTTTGGAATGCTAAGTGTTTGTCTAATTAACTTGGAATATTTGCACCAATGAATTGTGGTTTGCACCAGTTTGGAGAGGTGTGTTAGAGTGTTTTGGGTCTTGTTTATCTCTTTCCTTAACCTACATTCACTTCTGTTTCTCCTTGGAAGTCGTTGGGGCCAACCTCGTTGGCCGATGCATATTCATGTCTACATACTTCATCTTAGCTAACTTAGAGAAGAATTTTTGTGCTTACTAAGGATATAAATGAAAGATCAAATTATTTTTAACAATGTGAATGTGCTATAGAGTATGAAGAATGTAGAAAAATTCCTAATGTCTATTGGAAATAGTGAGATAAAGATATCTATATTCAAGTAAGTCCAAAAGTATACTAGAGGTAGTGAGCTGAAAGTTGCTAATAGTGTAATTGTGATGTAGAGGAAGCTTTGCAGTTTTTCATAATATTCTAAGGTTGTAGCTTCCTTTTGTAAGTGTTGTTATTCTCAGGGAGTAGTAAAATTTCTTTGGTTGTAGCCATAAATTTGACATTTCAACAAGTCATTGCTTCCTTGGGTGGAACCCTAAAATAAATTTGTAATCATGTTTCCATATTATGAGGTTTCTCACCATTGTTTTTCCCTTTTTGGGTTTCCTCTGGTAGTAGCCATAAAATTGTCATTTCAAGGAGTTGTTTCTTCCTTGGGTTGCAACCCCAAAACAAAGCTATGACCATATTTATATATTGTGATATTTCTCACCATAGTTGTTTCCATGTTGGACATTCCATGTAAATTTGGTATTTTCTTGTGCAATTGTGTTGAATGCTCTATTTTCATTATTGTTAATCTATTTATCTATTAATCACGCTAAAAGGTTTAAGTTTTAATTGAATACTGGTTCACCCCACACGTCTTAATAGTATGACATTTTTAGCAAATGGTATTAGAAAAAGGTTCCTTAGAAGAAAGCCTAACAAATTGAGGAAGATCTAGGATGATACAATATAGATCTAACTCATACAAGGAACCCAGGTTTGATGGAATAAAGTATAGTTTTTTTTGATTGGATGAAAGTGTTGGTATTGAGGAACACTAGGGGGGAGGATGAATCCGTGTTCTAAAACTTTTAACCTTATTAATTTGATTCCTCAACCATAAACCAAATGCAATTGAAAGTAAACAACAAAGACACAAAGAAAACATACACATCATCATAACATCATAATTTTTGCGTTGAAACCCTGTTAGGGGAATAACCACAACAGAGATGTAACCCACAAATAATTACTCTACAAAAGTAATAACCCGGTTAAAGGTTTGAGTACAAAAGGGGAATTCACATGCATTCAAGCACGCTGCTTAGAGCTCATTTCTCAATTATAAAAGAGGGCTATAAACCTTAGGAAATCTCACTGCTTTACAAAATATATTAGACTACAATCAAAAAATAAACTAAAAGATAACATCACATATGTCAATATAGTTTGATACAAGTACAGTACAAAATATCTTCTCAACTATCAATCGAATCTCTTATTACAGATCCTTCGAACATACAACATATATCCATAGCATATCTACCCACCACTATTTCAAATTATCACAAAAACTTGATCTTATATGTCCATTTACAAAAATAATATCTTCACTAGTCGGCCTCAAGAATATAACGTGTACCATGTGAAGTGTCAGCCAAATCATCCATCAAAACATTATCATTGAAGACATTATATTTTTCCGTTAGTATATGCAAGAAAAAACATGATAAACATCGTCGGCTAATACTACACCGGCAGACAGGGCACAACACTACCCGATTCCAAGGTTACCGATATTGCTAAGTATAAAGCATCCCGACGCAACACTATTTAGTGTTAACCGATGACAGAAAAGACAAAGGAACCCGACGAGTAACCAACAGTGCAACCCAACAAAAAAGTCAAGAGTGGAACCCGACAGATCAAGGAAACCCGATGAACAGTTCAAAGATGGAAGTCTAACAGACTTTCAGTTCACACCGACAATCCGATACTGACAGTCAGTTACATTCTGCAAAAAGTGGATCTGACTTCCATGTCAGATAAATCACTAAAGTTTTATATTTAGATTCTTGATTTGTTTTCAAATCCATTACATGAGGGAAAAGCAATGTAATTATTATTGTTTTTATCAGTCTAACTGTTTTAAAACATGCAACCTAAAGGATCAAGGTCAAGTTGTATACCTTGGATCTAGAGTTAATATTGTAATGCGTGATTCTAGAATAGGTCAAAGAACTTGTATAAATATATTCTCAATCAATTTTGAACATGTTGTTCGATGATGATTGTAGCCTCTAAGAGCATCTAAGGTTCAGACAAGATAATTCATGTAGAAGCACAGAAAAAGATAAAATCGATTTTCAAGAACAAGACCCAAGGCTACCGACAAGTAGGAAAAGGTATTAATCAATCACTATAGGTGATATTCATATACTGTAAGCTTTAATGGATCTGTGATCAGAAATTATTGATTGCATACAGTCAGGTCATTCATATTGTACACATTCTAACAAGTGTAGTACACTCAAGAAATCCTTTCAAGGAAGGTGGATTTAACAATCCTATTGTAAATCTCTTAACTGAGTGCACACTACATCAGTGTTGCTAAAGCTCTTAACAGAGTAGATTTTAAGAGGTCTCCACATTAATACACCTAACAGGGTAGATCATCAGAAGTGATCAAATTGTAAGCCTTAACCGGCTCCCTTCCAATCTATAGATAGTGAAGTTTTGTGGGTGTCATCCCCACCGCAGTTTTTACTTCCTAACAGGAGTTTTCTGCGATATCATATCTTGTGTTATGTGTCTATTATTTTCATGAATGTTTCTATGAATGTTACATATAATTAAGTTTATGAATTAATATTACATGCATACGAAAGAACACCAGATTTGGTCGGTAATACAATAAAGATTGATTGCTAGTGAAGTAAGGTGAAAAGTGTTAAAAGTTTTAGAGGTACTGATTCACCCCTCTCATCTCAGTACTACTTCCCATTAATCCCAACAATTGGTATAAGAGATGAGTCTCTTCTTGGAAAGCTTAAAGGCTTAAGAGAAAAGATCATACAATGGAGAAGTACCTACTCGATAAAAATATTGAGAATAAAAAGCTTGAAATTTAGATGTTCTATGAATAGTATAAACAAGCTAGAATCAACATTAGACAGTTGCTGGATGAAAGAAAGAATATGGCATCTCGCTATAATGAGACAATTTATCATGAGGAAGATATTCTAGATTTCTTTGAGTCTTCAGGATCAAATACAAGAAAAGCATCAGATACATCAGAAGAAAGCATCACAAGCCTAACTGAAATCAATCTACATCTGGCTGGACAAGTCAAATATCTGCAAATTGGTCAAGAGACATAGATGGTAAGGATGATTCATGTCATGAACAATGCTAGGCAAGTTGAACAAGAAAGAACACTAGCTATTGATGATAGAAGAAAGATCACAGAAAAGCTACAAGAAAAAGAGTCCGAGATACAAAGACTTATAGAGCATCACCATGAGATTACTAATCAAATTATTCTTATGAGTCAAGAAGAAAACATAATTAATATGGAACTCATTGAAAGAATATAGACTATCGGTGAACTAAGAGAAGAGAATGAAAATCCAGATTCTTCTTCTTCTTCTTCTTCTTCTTCTTCTTCCTCTTCTTCTTCTTCCTCTTCTTCTTCTTCTTCTTCTTCTTCTTCTTCTTCTTCATCTTCTTCTTCTTCTTCTTCTTCTTCTTCTTCTTCTTCTTCTTCTTCAGATGTAGGAGATTGTATAATAAAATTTTGAGCCTTGTGCTTGGTATTTGGATTTGGTGTCTCAGTGGGTGTGATGACTGGTTTTGGCAGCTCGATTACGGACCTTGTATCGGTAGTAGAAGTGTCTACCATTATCTCTGTGTTTTCTTGAACCTTTTCTATCACGTCAGTGGTATCTTTCAGCTCATGACATTGTTGCAATTCTCCACTTTTCTTAGTCTCATTCCCTTCTTCACCCTTGTCTTCTTGTGTAGTTGTGACTTGCTCACATGTAACCTTTGATGCTTCATGCTCAATATCAATTTATTGAACCAATATGGGAAGATTAATTGGTACCATAGCTTGGGCGACCTTGGTTGTATCTTTTCCTTCGATGTTTTCGGTAGCTCTGGTGATAAATTCTTCTTCCTTTGTTGCATCATCAGGATCTCCTTCAAGTATGCCGATAATAGTGATGTCCACCTGTCCAATATTTGTCAGTAGATCAGGAATACTGTCCAATATATTGTCAATAGTTGCATCTTCAACATTAATTGTCTCATTACTTGGTCAATATCCCTCGATATCGATTGTGGATGTAATGTCCTTTGTTTTCTCGGGTGGACTCAATAGATTTTTCCAAATGATAGTACTTTCTTCGTCAATTTATTTCAATTTCCCTTGAAGTATATTGAATGCTTTGGATTGCTTTGGAAATTGTTTTGCATAATTTTTCATTGTGTCATCAATCTGTTCAACTGTGTATTCAACCTTAAGTATAGTGAGTTCTGCCTTTCTCATCTGTTTCTCTGTTGTTAATTCATATGTCCATCTAGCTAATATTTTGTCATAAATTTCTTGTGATATGTCTATATAAAATTCTATAGGAAATTTTCTAAAAGTAATCATCATACCTATAACTGCATCTTCCAATTTATCCTAATTCTTGGTTGTCAATTTTTCATAAGTTTGTAGCTTCGGATGTCCCAACCTTTTTTTTGACCTTATTTCTTCTGCTACTTCATCAATAGTCTCTGGTACCTTATTATTTACAACCTTGAATTGATCAATGTTATCATTAGATTCATCCTTTTCATCTTTTTCTCTAGCATACCTTTTCCTTTATCTTGGTGTTGGGGTCTCGGT
The DNA here is from genome assembly GCA_018584345.1 of Thuja plicata. Lineage (NCBI taxonomy): Eukaryota > Viridiplantae > Streptophyta > Pinopsida > Cupressales > Cupressaceae > Thuja > Thuja plicata. Next base: position 1,236,285 of record MU223999.1, read on the forward strand.
GGTAGCCTTAGACTTCCTCGTCTGATAAGTATATTTTGGTGAGGCTCTAGTGATTTTAGCAACTCCTTTCTTAAAAGGTAGTGAATGTGTTGTCACCAATCTTGTTCTTGTCCTAGGTGGAGTCTCAATCTTTGTACCTTTTCCCATCTTGGACTTTGGTGCTTGTTCTTCATGTGTAGATTCATCTAATTTGGTGGTCTCTATATCCTTCTCTTCTCCTTCGTCGATCATTGTCTTCTCCTCGTTATCATCAACTAATCCGTCCAGTTCTTCATCCGTGATAGAAAATTTACTTTTCAAAGTCTTGACAATTTTTGTCTTCTTTCATCCCATCTTCTCTACTTGAAGTCCAATCTATATTCTTGTTTTAGCTTCATCATATGTGCCAAATCTCATGGCAGATTTGTCAACAAGTTCATTGAGTAATTTCTCTATAGCCTCAGAAGATAAATCCATGTCAATTTCATAATCCATAGGAGGTAGCTAGGATATACGAGGTTGTACTGCTTTGATGAGAGTTGTGTCGGTGTCAACTACAAAACATATATCTTCTTTATACTTTTCTACCAACTGGATTGGTATTCTTGTTCTTTTCTCCATTCTCTCTTTGAACTTCATAAGATAATCATTCATAATAGGTTCAAAATTTTCTCCTAGACTCTTAATGAGTTTACCGACTTGCACAGTGATTGGTCGATTTCTCTCCCAAGTTACATTACCGATAGAGGGAAAGAAATTTTGCAGATAGAAAAATGTACACATCATTAGAGAACCAAACTTACATGTGTTTGATCTTGCAGATCTGATTTTCCTCATGTTTTCTTCTAGTTTCCTTTGCAATAACTCAGGTAGGTTGAGTTTTAAACCCTTCTTCACAATTTTATATGCAATGTCAACTGCTCCACATGCGATGTTGTTAGGTCTGCTAGATTGCAATATTTTGTATGCAATAACATATGCTCCAAATATTAATTTAAGATCACTAATAGTGTTGATCCTTAGACCTCTACCGTCCCACTCGACTCCTATTATCTTCTCAATTTATGATTTGGGCAGGTGCCTTAGGGATTTTATTTTGTAGGTTGTCAGATACCTAGTTACTGCATGTATAACATCTTTACTGATCTTCTTTAGTTCATCTAGCCATAGTGTACCATCGTGTACTCGGCTCAATATAATGCGTATCCACTCTTTCTCAAATTCCTTCAGGAATTATAGGGCATTAGTTAATTCTTTTACTTCTAGATGCTTGCGATCATCCTTCAGCTTCCCATCAGTGCTAAGCTCCCGATATGTCATGATGACCTCAAAATCACCTATTTTACCAATTTTTCAATATATGTATGCTCTTACGTTGTGAACCAGTAGAACCCTAGGCGGTATCGCGGAGAACACGCCTTTGTCATCGGGTTGTGCGACAACCTCTGGATGAAATTTGTAGTGGTTTTTGTGCATGTCAAATTATTGATTAGAATTACCTTCTTGCTCTTGTCATTCTTGCCTTTCATGGTTCGAGATGAAGATGCCATCGTGTTTTTCAAAATAGGGCTTCCAACAAAAACCACACACAGCTTGGTAAGTGCAAATGCTTACTTGATATAACCTTCAACTACTCAGGATATGCTTTGAATCTCTGTGAAATGCTTCAAATTTCCCCACTATGAATTCGCTCTTAATCTCTTTGCTTTTCTCTTTGATCATTGTGTGAAAAAATAAGTTCACTTCCCTCAAATTTATACAAAATGCTTTGGTCCGCGCAATAAATTCTTGTCACCATCCACTCGGTTGATGAAAAAATCACTTTGTTGACACTAAAGATACCTCAGCTCAGTGAGTACAAAAGATGCTCAATTGACTCAACGACCCGGTTGTCTCTCACATGTTCACCGACTGGAATTTCTTATTCGATACAGATTAACCGACTCAACTAGTTCAAAATTATGAAAAATATAATACCATAGTGCATCTTAATTCATTCTAATTTGGAATTTGTACAATGAATATAAGGAACTGATGTAGGATATAACTTTCCAAAACATAGTTCCATACCTTCTTGTATTCTTAGGTGGAGATGGTTGAATCACCTAATCCATCGGATGAGGTGTCACTGACTGTTGTGCTTGGCCCAAAATTGTCCTTTAATTCTCTCCTCCACATTGTATTTCTTTTACTCATGATTTATTTGATTGTGTTTCCATTTCCATAAGTACCTGTATTTGTTACTCGGTCTCTGCAATCTTTACTTAAGTGACCAACCTTCTGATTGTTTGTGCATGCCATTCCAGAGTTTGACCAATTTCTAGATTTACTTTTCCACTATCTCATACAATTAGCTGCAATATTTCCATACCTACCACATGTTGTGCAACTAGACCAAGATTTATAATCCCAAGAATACACATTACCTTGTCTTCTCGGTTGAAATGCTTTTTCTTGTCCTTTTGGTTTCCAGATTTGCTTCATCTTAGTCCTTCATGCTTATGATATGTGACCATGCATGTTGCAAGTGCAAAAATATTTTTCCATATAGGGTTTCTTCTATTGTTTATTCATCTTATATCTACATTTTTGTGCTTGATGTCCATGCGTTTTATAGTTATAGCAATTACCATTGAATTTAGGAGAGTTTCTAGAAATACATTTTGTTGCTTCTGCAAATATTTGATGTGTGGCCTGGTTTTCCACAATGATGGAATGAGGGCTTGTTAGGCTTCAGATTTGTGTAGGCATTCCTCTATTCAGCCTTATTTGATGATTCTTCATACTTGGTATACCCTAAACCGGTATTGTTATTATGTCTCCTTTGACTGTTCAAAAATTCATCCATCCTCTTAGTACTTTCTTTAGATCTCTTAATCATCTGATTATCTTGTTGTAGAATCTTCACTTCATTTCTCAATTTTTCATTCTCTTCTTCTAATTCACCAATATCTTCCAATTTTCTAGTAAGTTCAATATTCAATCAATTGGCCTCACGACTCATAGCAACCATCTGATTGGTGATCTCAAAGTAATGTTTGGTAAGTCTCATTATTTCAGATTCTTTCTTTTGTAGCTTTTCTGTCATTTGTCTTCTGTCATCAACAACCATATTTCTTTCTTGTTCAACTTTCTTTGCATCATTCAAGACTTCAACCATTCTAACCATTTCTGTATCTTGACCGATCTGCAGTTCTTTCACTTGTTTAGTAAGTTGTTGATTTCATTCAGATAGTTTTGATATGATTCCTTCATATGCATCAGATATGCTACCATATTCTGATCCAGATGTATCAAATGGGTCATGTATCTCTTCTTCCTGATAATTAGTCTCATTATAGAGAGATGCCATATCTTTTCTCTTAACCAACATTTCATTTAGTTTCTCCTTGGCTTCTTTGAATTGTTCAATGTAGATCTGCAACGACAATTTCTGATTCTCAATAGTTTTGTCAAGCGTATGCCTTTCCATCGTAAGATTTTTTCTCTTCAGTAATTAAAATTTCTAAATAAGATAACTAGCTCTGATACCAATTTTTGGAATGATAGAAATTTTTATACTGAGAGGGGAGGGTTGAATCGGTACCCTTAAAAACTTTTCAAACAAATCTTTGTAATCATAAACTGTAATAATCGACTGAGTAGTTTACTTTCACCATACATGAAATGTCATTGCTAAAATGTAAATACATGTAATTAAAACAGTAAAACATTCATGAAACTTAAGTACACATAACACATGTATTTTGGTATCACAAAAACTTTTGTTAAAAGGTAAAAACTGTGGTGTGGATGAGACCCACAAATATTCAGTATTGTAGTAATAAAGTAGCATGTTAGAGCTTACAAAGATTGATCACTTCTGGTGACTTTACCCTGTTAGGAGTAACAATAAGATTGATAAGATCTACCTCATGTGAGGATTTTTCAACACAATGTATGTGTGCACTCTGTTAATAGATTTAGGCAAAGACGGTTAAGTCTACTCTATTAATATATTTTGGGTATGTTACAATTGTTATAGAGTAACAAAATTGTGATTTCAAAAAATATAATCTGAATATTATGGATAACAGATCATTTAAGTACAATAAACTTATCACCTTGTTGTGACTGATAATACCTTCTATACTTCACGGTAGCCTTGTCTCTATTTTGAAAATTGAATGCTTCAATGAAATCCTTGTGCTAAAACCCTTGTCTGATCTTTTGATGTCTTTAGTGCGACTGCTACTTGATTATAATTTGATCGTCATACTTGCGAAAATAACATCTTATCCTTACATATATCAAACTTCTTGACCTAATTAGTGTTTTACAATATCTTAGAAAACCTAAGATCAATAGTGTACAAAATTTACCTTGATCATCTATACATATGAAACATAAACAATTAATGATTGCATTCATAATCAATGTCCTCCTCGATCATTGTAAACTGTCTTCCAGCTTAGAAAAAAGTTGTTACCTAGATTGATGTGCCATTACAAACTTTTATGTAACTACTGGTTTACTCGTTAAATACTGTCTCTCAGTGCTCGGTGTATCTCAATTCTTGGTGTATATTGCTCAGTGCTCAGTAAGTCTATTACTTGGTGATCACTGTACTCGATTAAATTTACACTGGGTGATTATTACCGACTAGTCTATCTTTGACTCTGCTACCAAATGAAAATTTGAATACTAATGACAACCTTCAAACTCATATGTAGTAATATCATCCTTCAAGGGAAAAGCTTAGGACTACTATTTCTCGCTCCCCACCAATTCCATTGCAACCTGAGACCAGATGGGCGACCCATTCTATGAATATTTCTATGATAAGGGAGACAGATCTTAATTGCTACAATAGTTGATTACTATCAAGAGAGCTCCACATGAGGTGATTACAGACTTCAACACCATATTCCACAAGACCTAACATAGAATACCTTTTACAACACATCCTCCAGCCAATATGGCTTATGTATTCTACCTAAAATCTTTTGAATCCTTGAATCTCTGTAATGATTCAATCCATGGGTGAACATACACTATCTTATACATACGCAACTATCATAAGGTAAAAAAAATAGCCCATGGAGAAACTTCCTCCTAGACCTATCATGCCTATATTTTTAGACTTGCAAGTTTCCCCCATCCCATTTGAGAATACCCCAAGTGTCATTGTCGTGCTATAGTCCCTTTACTACTATCCGAGCTCACAACCTAGAATATCATGTGTTCCTCCTATTACTTTAGCTACTTCCTCTCCCCCTGCCTTGGAAAATGAGGTAAGAAAAATGAAGAACCTATTGCATACCTTTTCTAATGAAATTATTAATTTAAAGAGGTAGCAAGACCCTTCAGGTAGACTGCCCTATCAGAACCACTACTCTAAAATGCTAAATTACTAGGCAAACCAACATCAAGGAGGCACTAAATTCAGTCAAACAAAAGAAAATAATTAGCTAGTAACTATGCCCAATCCCTTGTAAGTTGTTCCTCTTAGTCAAAACAGGGATTTGATACCTGGGAAGAACAAATTAGCATAATATAATGCATTATTTTTTCCCTGCAATGATTGCCATGCTTTGCAGGATTGTCCGAGAGAAAAATTACAGTAATAAATTCTAGAGCAGAGATCCCAAGGCCTTTCAGTCGACTGTAGCTTGTAAGAATTTCCTAGAATGGAAGCCTTTACGCTGACCACTCAATTGAAAGGTATGTCAATGGAGAGAGAGGTGGAGATCACCCCCAACCATGCTTTATTTTCATGGATGGAGAACAAGGAATTTGTGATGGAGAACCTCTTAGATCCAAATGGCGCTTCTACATCCACTGGAAAAGATTCGCAGGTGCAATCAATTTACTTCTTAGGCTTAAAGAGACAAAATAATGGGGATCCAGTTGTGCAACAATCCAAGCCCAACACAAGAAAAAAATATTTTGAGCCCACTATTGTTCCTCCTTACTTAAAGCCTAAGGAAAAAAAACTTCCAAACAAAGAGATGCAAAGTGAATTGTGTCAGATACTCTTAATATGTTTGAACAAATCAAGAAGGATCCCACAAATGTATCCCTATGGGATATCTTGACCATCTCAGGGTAGAAATCGTTGTTGTGAGAAGCATTATCCAGAGTGGATAAGATGCAACCTATTCCAGAAAACACTCAAGTGCAAACAAAGGATAAGGGTCTATCAAGTAAGCCAATAGAGCTCGAAGGACAAGCACACATTCATGATGCCTTGGTTAATCAGGGAGTTTCTAGCTCAAGTACAAAGGCAAATTACCCAAAGCCTACTCCTTTCTACTTGACTCTAATTGTGAATGGAAATCTATTGCACAATTCTATGATTTCTAGCGGGCTAGCACTATCGTCATGCCAAAACAAATTGTTGAGGCCCTAGGACTTGAGTATGAGCCTTTGAATAAGGGGGTTATGTAAATTGATGGAAACAAAGTTTCGACCATAGGAATTATCAAAAATCTCTTGCTTACTGTATATGATTGTCCAAGCATTACCGTGATATAAGAGATAATTATTATTGACATCCCCTCTACCTTTGGCCTTTGTCTCTCCTGATAATTTACCGCTAGGATCAACATGTACTTATCTCTGGGTTAGTCTCACCTTTTCCTCATAAACAAGAACAAAGCCAAGTTAAAAATTGTTAGTGAGACCCTGCATGCCAAGAATGTTGTCAATTTAAAGATTTCACTAATTTGGAGTCCGGCGAAGTAGAGAAACTCGAGGATCTTCTAGCAGAGGAGGATATTCTGGAGGCAGAGATAGAAGAGGAGTCCCTTATCCTAAATGACTATGACTTCAGTAACTTCTTAGATCACAAGTCCACTGGTCTTGGTTCTTATGTCATCTATAAAGAGGGACAACCTATTTTGAGAGAGACTAAAGATGTCATAAGTGAAGCTAAGGATATTGAGAGAAGAAGCTCTACTTTGTGGATGTTACACTTTGATGGCATGAGATGCAAGAAGGGTTCTGGTGTTGGGGTGTGCATAACCTCCCCAAATGGTGAGAGATCCTTGAGAGCTTTTCACTTCCAATTCCCATGCTCTAATAATGAAGCTGAATATGAAGGGTTGATCCAAGACTTGAGCCTCGCTGAGTGTATGTGTTTCAAAAAATTGAAAGTGGTCAAGGATTCAGAGCTAGTGGCTCATTAAGTATGGAATTTGGTAGCAGTAAAAAATTAGTGTATGCACTCCTATCGTCACCAGGTATGGGATCTCATTCAAAGTTTTGATGCTTTCAACATTTAGGTTGTGCCAAGGAAATAGAACACGGTTGCAAATATCCTAGCTATGGTTGGCTCCCATTTCTACCCTACCACTGACCTATTGAAGAATGAACACATTGCTTGAGTGATCATAAGGTCGGTTGTGCCTTATGCTGATCAAAACTGGAAATCCTTCAAGTATGATGAGGAAATTGTGGCATTCTTGCAACATTCAGGCTAGTTCCAGGATCAGCTACAACCAAATATAAAAGATGCATATGAAGATCAGGTCATCCATTTGAGGGGAAACAAGCTTCCTAGAGGTTTGATCACCCTAGAGAACATCTTTGAATGCAATAATGCTAATACTAATAGGATGAAGTTCATGATGGATGAACAAGACTAGAGTGACCTAAAGGTCAGTGAGAGTAAAATACTAAAAGTTGGTAATAATGTTCCATGGCAAGACCATGACCGTCAAATTCAACTCTGCAAGAAGTACAAAGGTGTGATCACTTGGTCATGCAAATATCTGAAAAAAGAAAAGGCTATTAAACCCAAAAATTAAGTCATTGATGGCTAAGGAGCTAACAAAGCTCATAGATTCCAATATCATCTTCCCAATTAATCATAGTACATGGGTATCCAACTTGGTTCATGTTTGCAAGAAAAATGGAGACATTCGCTTCTGCATAGACTTTTGCAATTTCTAAACAGGGCTTTATTGAAGGATCACTATCCCTTGCCATCCAAGGAGGTGATATTACAGTCGGTTATAGGGTCTGAAATTTTTTCTCTACTAGATGGTTTCTCAAGTTACAATTAGGTACTAGTGAAGGAGGAGGGCCAACACAAGACAACAATCACCACTAATTAGGGAATGTTTGCATACAAAAAGATGCCCTTTATTCTATCCAATGATGGTGCAACCTTTTAGTGTGCTATGGATGTGGCTTTCCAGGATTTGATAAATAAGATCATCTTGATCTACTTAGATGATCTTACTATGTTTTCAAAGTTTTCAACAGACCACTTTGACCATTTGGAAGCAATATTTCAAAGATGCCAAGAGTTTGGCATCTCGCTCAATCCCAATAAATGTGTGTTCAGAGTTCCCCAAGGGAAGATCCTTAGACATGTGGTATCCAAATATTACATGAAAATTGATCCAGATAGAGTTCGATCAATTCAATAATTACCACTATGTGTGAATAAAAGAGCTTCCAGTCTTTCCTCGGGGAGATTAATTTCGTAAGCAAGTTCACAAATAACTTTTCTAGATTGGTGAGGCCCATCATGTTGATGCTAAAGAAATAAATTCAGTTCAAATGAACCCAAAAATAAAGAGAGGCTTTCCATAAGATAAGAGGGGCTATTTCTTCGGCCCCTGTTCTAGCGAAACCAGATTTTTCATAGGATTTCATCATGTATGTATATGAGAGTAAATTTAGTGTTTCTATGGTGCTAGTGCAAAAGAACAAAGAAGGAATAGGAGAGTATTGTATTGCCTTATAATCCAAGATGCTCAAGGACTCTAAGGTTAACTATGAATTCATGGAGAAGTAACCATTTTCCATAGTCAAAGGGCTCAAAAATTTAGGCACTTCATAGCCTCCAATGAGACAACAGTCTTTGTTGGTCACCCCAGCGTCCGTAAGTTTATCATGACGGGTGAGATTACTAAGAAAAGAGCCAACTAGATCATGAAGATCTTGGAGTAAAAAATTGATGTCAGACCCACCAAGGTGGTTCATGAGAAAGGCTTATGTAAATATATCACTCAGGAAGCAGGCACACCCAACGTAGAGGCGGAGGAAGTAATCCTTCTACAACGGGATGCAAAATCTTGTTGGGTAGTTGGAAGGAAGGATTTTATGCAAATCGGGAGATATCCTCCTCATCTTCTTTCTCACAAGAGATTATATTATAGGCTACAGAATGTCAGTTCCTGGTTAATTGACGACATTTTATTCAAGAGGAATTGTGATGGTGTCCTCCCCACACTACGTTGACAAACTTAATGCAATGAGAATTTTGAAATAATTCCACAGTGGCTCTGTAGGAGGTTACTTTTCAACCCAGACTACTATGATGAAGATCACCCATGTGGGGTATTATTAGCCATCTATATTCAATGAAACAAATTCTTTAGTTCGCAGGTGTCATGAGTGTCAGTTTTATACTAGAAAAAGAAAAAAATTAGTTATTCCCTTGCGTCTTATTTTGGTAGATGAGTCGTTCACTTGATGGGGCCTAAATTTCAATGACATGTGTTGTTCGTAAATCTGCAACTCACAAACCCGCATGAAACATTATTTTAACATACTTTTCAATAAAACTTTGAAAGATCTAACTAGGTTAGCAAATTTGACAATAAAAGCAAATCAAAAGCGTCTCATGGATCTCTATTTAGGAGGACTAAAAAAATGCTCTCAGTTGCAAAGCATCCTAAAGTGACAACCCCTAAAATGAGAATTGTACTAATGATGATGACTATATGGATCTAAGATGCAAAGTAAGATGAAATTCCCTATTCTATGCTCAAATTCTATGTGATCATGAATGATTTTGCAATTATAACAAGAATTATTCAAGAATTATTCAATGCTAAATGCTAAATGCCCAATTCCAAATGCAATTTGAAGGTAAATGATGGCTCTAAAAGTGAATGGGTAACATTACACTAAGAAAATCATCCTATTTATAGGAATTCCCAAGGGTAGGGGTGTGAGTTTAATTAACCAAAGTTAAGGTATAGTTGAGGTCAAGGTTGAGTGATTGGTTTCAAATAGGGGGACAAGATGACAAAAGGAGTGGTGAGGATAGCAAAGCCTAAATGAGTGGCTAGGATAGAAAAGCCT
>MU223999.1:1246447-1263249 GCA_018584345.1 Thuja plicata
ACTAATTGATTTAATCAATTACATAGTTTAATTAATCCCCTTTTATCTTAGATTTAATTAATTAAATGGATTTATTATTTAATCCATGATTTTGAATTGATTTGACCCCTTTTGACTTTGGTTGACCGTGTTGATTTTGGTTGACCAATTTAGGGTGTCTACAACATGATCAATCTAAAATCAAGCATTGGACACAAATGGATCCTTATGCTATCAACTATTTCACCAGATGGAAAGAGGCAGCTCCACTGGAGAACAAAACAAAGGTAGAGATCATGAGATTCCTCGAGGAGATAGTCACCCATTTTGGCCCCCCAAAGACAATAATTTCTAAAAATGCCAAAGTTTTCTTGGGATCTCAGCTATCTGATTTTTCTCTTTGGAATGGGATCTTCCTAACAACCTCCTACAACTATTATCCACAAGGTAATGGTCTGGCAGAGTCAACAAACAAAAATTTGATCCGCCTGATCTAGAGGATAGGAGTCGAGCATAAGTATGAGTGGCATAGGCATCTACAGAGCGCTCTATAGGCCGACTACATTACCCCAGAGAAAATTCTCAAAGCTTCACCTTATGAGATGGTCTATGATAAGGATGGACCATCATGTTCCCTATGTTTTTAGAACTCCCAACATTGCAATTACTTAGAGTCATGGAAATTGAAGAAAATTCTCCTACAGAGGTTAGGATGGTGGAACTATTAGAGCTATAAAAGAAGCGAGAGAAAAATCTCACTGCTATGAACACTAGACAAAGCTTAGTAAAGAGATGGTTGGATAATAAAATCACTGATCCCACATTCAAATAGGGGGACCTGGTGCTTAAGTATAATAAGCATAGATTGAAGCCCAACATGCATGCACAGTTTGACAACATGTGGGAAGGACCTTCCTACATCATAGGATGTAAGAAGTTCAAATTTTTGGAGCTCTAAAAAATGGAGGGTGAGCCTTTCAGGATCTCCATTAATGGGATCCATCTTAAACATTTCAACTGATACAGCTTGCATTGTGTATTATAGTGTAAATAAGGCATTTTCCCTTAGTAGTTAGAAGTTTTGAGTCTTTTAACAGTGACTATCTTTTCAGTCTATTTTATTTAGTTATTCAGTGGTCAAAATAAAATTTTGAAAAGTATTTGTAGAGCTTGGCATCAACAAGTTTCAACTTGTGGATTCTCGCTGACTTGCCTTCAAAAGGCCATGTGTTCTTCCTGTCTTAAGACTCAGTAAGCGAGGAAAGTTTTGAAGTGTTTGAGGCTTAAATGCAAGGATTTTGGGGTTGTTTTTCGAGTCTTGAAGGAAGCTCTCTTTCATGATTAAGGAAACGGAAATGGAGAATGTGTGATTTTGAAGGCACAACTAGCAACATTTTCATAATGCATGTGTTAGGTCGCATGAGGAATAATTAATGGCATTAACTGTGAAGTGAGTTAATGATGCATAGTAAAAATACCGCTAACATCTCTTAAAACATTAATGCCTAGATTTATGGGCCTATTTATATTGAAGCTTATGCTTTAAGTAATAATTTTAGCTAGCCTGCATTTTCTTGAGCATCTACACGTTCTGATTTTCCAAAAGTTTCTTAGCAAAGAGCAGTTGAAGCAAGGGTTTTTAAGCTTAAGGTGTGAGTCAAGCATTGTAGAGAGACCAAGTGCATAAAATATTGATGAAGAGTACCATATATTGTGAAATGGTGACTAATACAATGACTAGTAGCACTTCTACTAGACCCAAAGATCCCTTTCTCTATGTAGACATCTACGGGGGCATTTCTTATACAAGCCACATTATGTTGCGTAAGCCAGTTTACTCAAAGATGAAGAAAAAGATGAAAGACACGACAATGAACCCATCAGTTCTAATAGATACCCTGGAGAAATTATTCAACCCATACCTGTGAAAACAACCTAGAGCCCTAAGGGAATAAGCTTGCTAAAGAATGCTTGAGAACAGAAAAAGGATGGATCTTTCCCTTCATCACGTGAAGCTTTGGGAGTGTGGCCTCCCATAATACATGGTGTGTAGGGTTACACATTTCCCTAAATTTATCTAATGTCATGAAAATTTTATCAATGGGAAGAAAGAAATCATCTAAGACAATGAGTTGAGAGTTAACATAAGCCTGAGGCTATTCGGGATATGCTATACATACCCCCACCCAATCCCCACATGGAGAAATTTACCAGAGATGGACTGAATTCATATTAGAAAATGAGGCATCAAGTGAAACATTTCTACACTTCCTTCTTTAAATTGGACACGCATAATAATGTTGCGCCCAATTTTCATCTGAGAGTCAAGGGCTTGCTCAAGAAAAAATGCAGGATATTTGTTCTATGCTCACTTTCATTTACGACTTTGAGCATGACTATGATGTACATCCCTTCCAAATGGGAATTATTTTAAAGTTATGAAATCAGTGAGATCCTTTCTTCTTTTATTTTTCCAAAGTCCTAGCTCTAGATCTCAAGACCCGGTTCACACTTTTCGAGGAGGCCGCTTTCGATCACATCTCCTTCCTAATGCATATATTTTTGCATCAAAATATCCATTTTTTGGGGTGCTTCATTAATATCACCACAAAATATGTACATGTAAAAATGTTTCCTATAACAATGTGGACCCCTCTCTTATCACCCACACATGATTTATGTGCTTTCTTGTAGGCCTTCCTGGTTCCCACAATGTGTGATTTTCAAAGCTAGGATCCCACACGACTCTTGTACTTTACAGATGATCAATTTAACTAGATGAATACTTTCACACCAAGATGAAAATGGTTCTATGGATTTGATTTTTCAATGAAAAGAGTGCATGGCTTCATTGAGGAGCCTTTTTTCCTGTCATTTTGCACTTAAAACTGCACACTGGCCTTGAAAATTCTGAGGCAAGTTTCAAGATTTGTGGGTCATATAGGCTCAGGGAAGCATGACATTGCAATTAAATAGAATAGTAAAATCATAGGGTCACTTACAATGGAAAGGAAGGTCTAGGATGAAGGAGTAATCACTGCCAAGTTGCTTCAAATTGGCCTCCTACTGATCGACAATAAATTTAGATTTGATCCAAACAATTGTCTTTCAAACTGGAAGAACGCCATATGACATATGACCCATAGTTATTATGATTCTCACATGAGCCCAGAAGGAGAAGTACCATCTCTCTATATAGACCTCGTGTAGATACAAAGGGAAGAGTGGCTACCATGACACAACTTCTACAAGACTATAGTAGAGGAAGATCCCACCAAAAAGATACTTGTCAACATGTAGAGAAACATGGAAAAAGAGGACTAGTCTAATGAAAAGAAAATGATGCTTTGGATCTACATGCAAGAGATCCAACATACACAAATTAACATTGGAAATTTTCCCTCTAATGTGTAGTTTGAGAAGTTGTGGAATGAAGTGCATCCGAATGACCAAGCAGGAATGATTACACCTCTACCTCCTCACAGAACTGAGATATAGGGGGTAGTTTCTATGATGATCCCACTTTCTGCGAGTATCATTTCTCCTACCACGCAACTCACACAAGTCTCGATGAGTTATAGTGCATCTAAGGGGTCAAGAATGAGCACAAGGAAGTGAGTTAATTCCTCTAGCTTGACACAACAAGTAGCAGTGACTATTCCCCCACCATCAAAAAGGAAAAGCACTAGCTCTAGCCCATGGAGTGTTTTTTTTAGTACCAAAAAATTCCGTGTCAGCCTTGTATGGATTGAAACAAGCACCCCAAGCATGGTATGAAAGAATTCATTCCTATCTTATAAGTATTGGATTTGTAAGGACTAGTGAAAACAATAATCTTTATTTGAAGGAAGATACTGATGCTAACATTTTGATTGCTAAGATATTTGTTGATGACATCATATTTGGAGGCAATGATATGCTATGAAAATCATTTGAAAATGAAATGAGAAAAGAGTTTGAGATGTCTATGTTTGGAGAGATCAAGTTCTTTCTTGGTCTATAGATCATGCAACAAGATGAAGGTATTTTAATTACACAATCTAAATACATCAAGGAAGTGCTTAAAATATTCAAAATGGAAGATTCCAAACAAGTTGGAACACCGATGGAAACTGGATGTAAGCTGACAAAGGAGGAAAAGTCATCAGAGGTAAATCAGACTTTGTACAGATCAATGATTGGAAAACTCATGTATGTTGTACATACTAGACCAAATATTCCACATGTCATAGGAATAGTTGCAAGATTTTCTTCTAATTCCAGGGAATCACATATGACTGTTGTGAAAATAATCCTAAGAGATCTAAAGAATATTGAGGAATATGGCTTATGGTATAGAAGAGACGACAAATTTGAACTTAAGGTCTTTACCGATGCTGATTGGGCTGGAAATATTGATGACCGAAAGAGCACAACTGGAGGAGCATTCTTTATGGGTGACAGACTTGTCACATGGATAAGTAAGCAGCAAGGATGCATCTCTCAGTCTACTATAGAACCAAAGTATGTTGATGCTTCTACAAACTACTCAAATATTGCATGGATCAAACAGTTACTGGAAGGTATGCATATGAAAATTCTTTAACCAATAATTATCTATTGTGATAATACCAGTGCAATAAAAATTTCCAAGAATCCAGTCATGCATGCTAGAACAAAGAATATTTCCATCAAGTATCATTATTTAAGAGAACAAGTTCAAGCAAAGGAGGTGATACTTGAGTATGTGCAATCAAAGGAATAATTGGTCGATATCTTCACCAAGCCACTGACCAAGGATGCATTTGAGCACTTGAGAAAGAGACTAGGTGTCAGACCCTTGTCTATTGGTCAGTAAATGAATAGAAGGCTGCATGAGCCTACATATTATCAGAATATCATTCATGTTGATGCAAGCAAAGAGATGGACTTTGAAAGATAAATCTATACGCAGAAAGGTATTTAACTACTCCAAGCACCAGAGTTATTGTATTGTCGATGGATTGGGAAACTCAAGGAGTATATTATGGATAGAAAGGATTTGTTTGACATTACTGTCAAAAATATTTGTTTGGCATTGTTGTCAAAGGGAAAGATTATATCCATTATCACATCACCCAAGGGAGAGATTATATCCATCACATTATCTAGAGGGAGAGATGTAACAAGACAAGGAGACTACATCAAAATAAAAGAGAACAGTGAAAGGGAGAGAGTTTGACATAGAAGGAGAACACATCACATTAGATAAAGAAAGATTCTACATCTATCCAGTAAAGGGGTTGAAGACAGAAAGAAAGCTGGAAGAATCAAATCTAAGCTATGAGAAGCTTACCGAGGACCAGATATTTGTATCGGTTATAGTACATAAGATTGGTAGTTTGATGAACTTCAATTTTTATATTTCATATTGTATTAGTAATAATATAGTGTGATAATGTAGTGTGTTGCCATCAATGCCAAAGGGAGAGATTGATGAACTATAACTGATTGAATGTTTGAAGATGTTAAGTTGATGATCATGCAAGGCATTAAATTAGTTAATGTATTGTATTTTTATTGATTTGAACTTGATATAATCTGTATGGTCATGGACATACTGCCAAAGACTTAAAAGAACTGATGAATCAAAGGATATGCTTTCAGTAATGCATAAGTCAAGTATTCACAAAGTGCTGTATACACCGACAGAGTGCACACCGATAGATAGAGTAAAAGAGAAAAGTCACGGTATTACCCGATGAGAAAATACACAGCATTACCGATGAGTAAAGTCATAGTGTTTCCCAATGAGAAAAGCACAGAGTAACCCGACGGATAGAATCACAGTGTTGCCTGACAGATGGAGATCCTGAAGACAACTGAAGTCATAGTGACGGAACAATCAGCTATCACCGATGACTAACTAAAGTGTTGACCGACAGAATAGAGAGTTCAAAAATGAAAAAATTCTTAGCTTTCAATAGCTATAAATAGACTAAATTGATACTTATCATTGTTTTAATCGACCAAATAAAGATGAGGATAAGTAATGGATTTAAAGTTTCTTTGTCTAGTTGGCAAGAAGATCTCTACGAGATAAAACTGGAGTTTTTCTTTAAATCTAATTGGTGAGAATTGTGGATCATGCCAAGCATCAAGAAAGCCAAGAAATGGTGAATCATGTCTATAAAGAGACAAAATGAATTCATTACGAATTGTGGGGTGAAAAAGAGAAAAAAAAAGATGTTGAAGAGATTCTGAAGGAGAAGAAAGTCTTCATTCATACCTGATCAACAAGCTGAGGAAAGAGATAGATTCTGTAGACACTGATGAACAGTGAAACAACATCACAGAGTAGAATAATGTGGAGAAAAGGTATTGAATTTTTTATATTGATCAGAGAGGTAATGCACTTACAATAGATCTAAAAATCAACAATTCAAGTTGTATGTGTGAACAAATCACTTTAATGTTCCAGCTTAACCATTGAAGTATCAAGTCTCTTAATCGAGCGGGACTTAAAAGTCTTTTGTAATTGAGATACATCCCAAGGAGTATCAAAACATTTGATCATAGAAAGTAGCATTGGATATGCATGGTACCTATTGACAGGCCAAGTGAGTGTTTGATCAAGGATGGTAGCATTAGATGCCATATACTAAGTGACAAACTATCTTTTAAATCCTCTAACAAGGTCACACCCAATAGTGCGTTTGTAACCTTTAACAGGGTTGGCTCTTAACCGATCTCACTTTAGAAGAGTGAAAATTTGGGGTACCAGTCCTAGTGGTTTTTCCCTTAATAGGGTTTCTATGTTAAAAATCTGTGTTATGTGTTTATGTTTCATTACTTTACTATTTTACATTTCACATATGCAATTCTGGATTGATCGATATACTCTAGCTATTTACTATGTTTCAGTAAATGAAAGACTGCTTATTGGTAAACATACAGAATAAGGATTTACAAAGCATTCCGACAAGTAGTAATTGGTTATAATTATTTCAAGGCATTCATCTTGTAGGAATGAATATAACTAGAGGCTTTAAAAGTGGTAATAAGTTTTAAGGGTTGATTTAAGGATTAATTTTTTAGGCCATTGATTCACCCCCCCCCCCCTCTCAGTTATTACTGACAATTGGTATCAAAGCTTCTATGCTTAGAAGGAAGGTTTCAAGACCTAAGCTAAAGACCACAAGATGAACAGATGAGATGTGCCCAAGTTGAACAAAGACAACTTTGATTCATGGCAAAGAAGAATAAGACTCCACTTATTAGGTATTGGAAATGATATTACTCAATACTTAGATACTGAATATGTGTTTCCCACAGGAGCACCAACAGTTGAAAAAATGAGAGAGAAGAATGAGCACAAATGCATGATGATAGAGCTTGCTTCCTCACTCTCCGATGTTGAATTTGAAGATGTCAAAACCTGAAAGACTGCAAAGCAGATGTTGGAAAAATTGATGCTTGTACATGGTGGTGACAAGAATGTTTTAAGAGCCAAGGCAGAAATCCTTTGAGGAAAGTTTGATGATCTCAAAATGAAAGAAGGTGAAAACATCACACAGTACAACACAATAATCAAAGAGGTAGTCAATGCTATCCGGGTAGTTGGAGGTGTACTAGAAGAAGATACAGTGGTAAGTAAAATTATGAGAACCTTACTACCTACTTATGCTATTAGATTATCTACCATACAAGAAATGTGAGCAGTAGAAAATAACAATTTTACTCTAGACAGTTTGATTGGAAGACTGATTTCATTTGAAATGAACAACTTTGATAATAGTGTCTTACCAAACATAGAGTCTACATTCAAATCTTCTTTAAGAATAAGTAAATCAAGTCATAAACACACTATGAGAAAAGATAGTGATAGTGAGAGTGAAGAAGAAGATCTTGATGAAATTGAAGCACTTATAGCTAGAAGAATGCAGATAGGAAAAGGTAAATTACCACTTGTTTGTTTTAATTGTACAGAGATTGGACAATTTGCTACAAGATGTCCTAACAGAAGAAAAGATGATAGAAGTAATGACAGGTCATTTGAAAAGAAGTATGACAAAAGTGATTATAGAAGCAACCAAAAATCAGAAAGAAGAGATACTCGAGACAACAAGGACAAAGGAAAGAAGGCCAGTTACCTAGCTAAATGCAAAGATGATGATACTGACACCGAATCTGATGAAGACATTGAGATAGTGTATGTGGCAGTAAAAAATGATTCAGATGATGATGAATAAAGGTATGTAGAAACTGCACTCATATCTAAAGTTAGTAAAAATGGTGTCTGGATCATAGATAGTGGCTGCACTCACCATATGACCCGTGACAAACAAAATTTTGAGACTTTCGAATACTATAATGGTGGTTCAGTAAGAATGGGTAATGACACACCTTTTCCAGTTGAAGGTAGAGGAACTATAATGTTGAATAACCTGATAAAATGTGAAAATGCTTATTGGGTGAAAGGATTGAATTATAATCAATTGAGTTTTTCTCAGTTGAATAATTATGGTCATAGAGTAGCATTTGAAAATAAGAAGGCAAAGATCTTCAATGAATCAGGAAATCTGATTGGTATCGGTGAGCAGACAAAAGGTAACTTATTCTATCTGAGTGATACTGACACCGCTTGCTTAATGGCTAGAAACGAAGACATATGGTTGTGGCACAAAATATTATGTCGTGTGAACTTTGACAACATGATAAAGATAAGAAAAAATAGAAATGTAAGAGGCTTACCCATGATGACTAAGCTCGACAACATCATGTGTAAAAATTGTCAAAAAGGTAAGATGGAAAAGTCTAGTTTCAAAAGAAAAATCCATACATCTGATGCCATTCTAGAATTAGTCCATGCTGATTTATGTGGACCTATGAGGAAAAAGAGTTATTATGGTGATAGATATTTTATTCTCTTTCTTGATGATTACTCTAGAATGATGACAGTAATGTTTCTCAAAAATAAATCTGACGCATTCAAGATGTTTAAATGGTACAAGGCAATGGTAGAGAAACAAAGTGGTAAAGAATTTAAATGCTTAAGATCAGATAGAGGAGGGGAATTTATTTCAGATGAATTCACTAACTTTTGTAATGAGCATGGAATCAAAAGACATGTCTCTACACCGAGAACACCACAACAGAATGGAATCACTGAAAGAAGGAATAGATCCATAGTTGATTGTGCAAGGACACTAATGATAGAGAAATACATTACCCAAATCTTCTGGAGGGAAGTTGTCAGTACTGTTGTTTACACATTAAACATAGTACAATAATAAATTGAATGAGAATGTAGAAGTCACCAAAAATAAAACAAGACTAGTATGCAAGGGGTATGCACAAGAAGAAGGGATTGAATATGGAGAAACCTTTGCACCCATTGCTAGGCTAGGAGTAAGAATATTACTTGCTTATGCTGCATGTAAAGGATTCAACGTATACCAAATGGATGTCAAGTCTGCATTCCTAAATGGAATACATGAAGAAGAGGTATACATTGAACAACCAGAAGGGTTTCTTGATCCAGACAAGAGGGACATGTTATGTAGACTACACAAAGCCTTGTATGGATTGAAACAAGCACCCCAAGCCTGGTATGAAATACTTCATTCCTATCTTATAAGTATTGGATTTGTAAGGACTAGTGAAAACAATAATATTTATTTGAAGGAAGATACTGATGCTAACATTTTGATTGCTAAGATATTTGTTGATGACATAATACTTAGAGGAAATGATATGCTATGCAAATCATTTGCAAATGAAATGAGCAAAGAGTTCAAGATGTCTATATTTGGAGAGATCAAGTTCTTTCTTTGTCTACAGATCATGCAACAAGATGAAGGTATTTTCATTACACAATCTAAATACATCAAGGAAGTGCTGAAAATATTCAAAATGGAAGATTCCAAACCACTTGGAACACCGATGGCAACTAGATGTAAGCTGACAAAGGAGGACAAGTCATCAGAGGTAAATCAAACTTTGTACAGATCAATGATTGGAAAACACATGTATGTTGTACATACTAGACTAGATATTGCACATGCCATAGGAATAGTTGCAAGATTTTTTGCTAATCCTAGGGAATCACATATGACTGCTGTGAAAAGAATCCTAAGATATCTGAAGAATACCAAGGAATATGGCTTATGGTATAGAAGAGAAGGAAAATTTCAACTTAAGGTCTTTACCGATGCTTATTGGGATTGGAAATATTGATGACCAAAAGAGCGCAACTGGAGGAGCATTCTTTATGGTTGACAGACTTGTCACATGGATCAACAAGAAGGAAGGATGAATCTCTTAGTCTACTACAGAAGTAGAGTATGTTGCTGCTACTGCAAACTACTCAAATATTGCATGGATCAAATAGTTACTGGAAGGTATGCATATGAAAATTCTTGAACCAGTAATTATCTATTGTGATAATACCATTGCAATAAAAATTTCCAAGAATCCAGTCATGCATGCTAAAACAAAGCATATTTCCATCAAGTATCATTATTTAAGAGAACAATTTCAAGCAAAGAAGGTGATACTTGAGTATGTGAAATCAAAGGAACAATTGGCCAATATCTTCACCAAACCACTGCCCAAGGATGCATTTGAGTACTTGAAAAAGAGACTAGGGGTCAAACCCTTGTCTACTGGTCAATAAATGAATAGAAGGCTACACCAGCCTACATATTATCAGAATATCATTCATGTTGATGCAAGAAGAGAGATGGACTTCAAGATAAATCTATACACAACAAGGTATTTATATAATCCGAGCACTAGAGTTATTATATTGCCGATGGATTGGGAAACTCAAGGTGTATATTATGGATAGAAAGGATTTGTTTGGCATTACTGTCAAAAATATTTGTTTGGCATTCCTTTCAAAGGGAGAGATTATATCCATTATCACATCACCCAAGGGAGAGATTATATCCATCACATTATCCAGAGGGAGAGATGTAACAAGATAGAGAGTACATCAAAAGAAAATAGAATAGTGAAAGGGAGAGAGTTTGACATAGAAGGAGAACACATCACATCAGAGAAAGAAAGATTCTACATCTATCCAGTAAAGGAATTGAAGACAGAAAGAAAGTTTCAAGAATCAAATCTAAGCTATGAGAAGCTTACCGAGGACTAGATATTTGTATCGGTTATGGTACATAAGATTTGTAGTTTGATGAACTTCAACTGTTATATTTCATATTGTATTATTAATAATATAGTGTGATAATGTAGTGTGTTGCCATCAATTCCAAAGGGAGAGATTGATGAACTATAACTAATTGAATATTTGAAGATGGTAAGTTGATGATCATGCAAGGCATTAGATCAGTTAATGTATTGTATTTTCATTGATGTCAACTTGATGTAATCTATATGGTCATGGACATACTGCCAAAGAATTTAAAGAACAGATGAATCAAAGGATATGCTTTCAGTAATGCATATAAGTCAAGTATTCACAAAGTGACTGTATACGCCAACGGAGTGCACACTGACAGACAGAGTGAAAGAGAAAAGTCACAGTGTTACCTGATGAGAAAATGCACAACATTACAAATGAGAAAAGTCACAGTATTGCCCAAAGAGAAAAGCATAGAGTAACCTGATGGATAGAATCACAGTGTTCCCCGACGGACGGAGATCCTGAAGACAACTAAAGTCACACCGACGAAACAGTCAATTATCACCGATCACTAATTGAAGTGTTGACCGACAGAATAGAGAGTTTAGAAATGAAAAAATGCTTAGCTATCGAGAGCTATAAATAGACTAAACTAATACTTATCATTGTTTTAATTGACCAGATAAAGCCAAGGATAAGTAATGGATTTACAGTTGCTTTGTCCAGTTGGCAAGAAGATCTCTATGAGATAAAACTGGAGTTTTTCTTTAAATCTAATTGGAGAGAATTGTGGATCACGCCAAGAATCAAGAAAGCCAAGAAATGGTGAATCATGTCTATAAAGAGATAAACCCAATTCATTACAAATTGTGGGGTGAAAAAGAGAAAAAAAAAGATGCTGAAGAGATTCTGAAGGAGAAGAAAGTCTTCATTCAGACTTGATCAACAAGCTAAGGAAAGAGCTAGATTCTGCAGACACCGACGAATAGTGAAACAACATCACATAGAAGAATAGTGTGGAGCAAAGATATTTAATTGTTTATATTGATCAGAGAGGTAATGTACTTATATTATATCTAAAAATCTGCAATTCAAGTTGTATGTGTGAACAAATCACTTTAATGTTTCAGTTTAACCATTGAAGCATCAAGTCTCTTAATCAAGCAGGACTTAAAAGTCTTTTGTAATTGAGATACATCCCAAGAAGTATCAAAAATTTTGATCATAGAAAGTAGAATCGGATATGCATGATACCTATTGACAGGCCAAGTGAGTGTTTGATCAAGGATGGTAGCATTAGATGCCAGATACTAAGTGAAAAATTATCTTTTAAATCCTCTAACAAGCTCACACCTAACAGTGTGTTTGTAACTTTTAACAAGGTTGGCTCTTCACCGAGCTCACTTCAGAAGAGTGAAAATTTGGGGTACTGGTCCCAGTGGTTTATCCCTTAACAGGGTTTCCACATTAAAAATCCATGTGTTATGTGTTTATGTTTCATTACTTTACTATTTTACATTTTACATATGCAATTGTGGATTGATCGGTATACTCTAACTATTTACTATGTTTCGGTAAATGAAAGACTGCTTATTAATAAACATACAAAAGAAGGATTTACAAAGCATTCCGACAAGTCGTAATTGGTTATAAGTATTTCAAGTCATTCATCTCGTAGGAATAAATATAACTAGAGGATTAAAAGTGGTAATAAGTTTTAAGGGTTGATTTAAGGATTAATTTTTTGAGGCCACTGATTCATCCCCCCCTCTTAGTTATTACTAACATTTTATTATTAAAATATTTTTTTCCAACATCTAATCCTCCACTTCTACTACAATCTGATTCATGATACTCATACAAATCAGTAATATTGAAAACCATGATATATCCATATCCTCTGGTAAGTCCACTTCATAAGCATTCCCTGAATCAAATCTCCTCAATATCTTACAAGGACCAAACTTCTTCATCTTCAACCTATTATAAGTACCAACTGGAAATATACCCTTCTACAAATACACCATAACTTCATCTCCCACTTAAAATTCCTTTTCTCCTCTTCATGTCAACTCTCCTTTTATAAGCTTGGTTCATTTCCTCCAAATGATGTCTCACTCCTTCATGTAATGAATTGATAACCTAAGAAAACTCCTCAGCTTCAACACTCTTCTTAACTTCATGACTGATATCCCTTAATTCTTCTTTTCCCTTAGGATTAAACCCAATGACCACTTCAAATGGTGTCTTCCCCATGCTCCTATTTACTGAATTATTATAAGAAAACTCTTCTTTTGGGAAAAATAAATCCCAACTTGTAGGCTTATCTCCAACTAAACACCTTAACAAGTTCCCTAAACTCCTGTTCACAACTTTTGTTTGTCCATTAGTTTGTGGAGAAAAAGTAGAACTAAACTTCAAATTATTTTTCAACTTCCAAAGTGTCCTCCAAAAATAAGCAACAAATCCGCTATCCCTATCTAATACAACTTAGGTAATCCATGTAATCTCACAATCTCTTTGATAAGTAAATCAGCTACATGCATTACATTTGTAGTCTTCTTACAACAAATAAAATGTGTGATCTTAAAAAATATATCCAAAACCACAAAAATTGAGTCATAGCCTCTCTGTGTTCTAGGAAATCCAAGCACAAAATCCATACTAATGTCCTCCCAAGGTCTGACCGGTACTGTCAAAGGTGTATACTACCCCATATTCTAACTACTTACTTTTGCAACTTTACATAGCTTACAACTCTGCACAAAATTCCCCACAACCTTCTGAACTTGTGGCCAAAAGTAATTCTCACTCACCAAAGCTACTCTCTTACTAATGCCAAAATGTCATGCTAAACCTCCATGATATTTCTCGTTAATTAGATTCTGTCTCATGAAACTCCTAGGTATATCTAACAGATTACCTTGAAACAACATTTCATCCTGAATGAAATAATATAACCACTTACTTCTATCAGCAATAGTAGGTTCCTTACAAGACTTTGAAGGTTCACTGAAATCTGGATCTTCCTCATAAAAGACCTTCAATTCATCAAAACCTAATACTACAATCTTTATCTCAGTCCAAAAAGTCCTTCTACTCAAAGGATCAATAATTTTACTTGCCACACCACTCTTATGTTTCAACACAAATGTATAGCTCTTCATAAACTCAACCCATCTCATATGTCTCTGATTCAACTTACCTTGGCTACCCAAATGCTTCAATTCTTGATGATCGATATGTAGTACAAACTCCCTAGGTAACAAGTAATGTATCCACTTCTTCAAAGCTTGAATTATAGTACAGAATTCCTGGTCATACACTGAATATCTTCTCTTACAATCATTCAACTTCTCACTGAAATAAGAAAAACATTTTCCTTCTTGAGTCAAAAAATCTCCAATTGTATTTTAACTAGCATCACAGTCTACTTGAAATACCTTATTGAAATCAGGTATTTAACTAATACCACTTGTTCAATCACCTTCTGCTTCAACAAATCAAAACTCATGTGTGTTTCATGTGTCCATTTGAACTACTTTTTGTCACCTCTCATAGCTTCAATCATTGGTCCACAAATTGAACTAAAGGGTCTGATGAACTTTCGATAGAATCTAGCTAACCCATGAAATTATCTTACTTCTCCAACACTCTCAGGTGTAGGCCACTCAACAATGGATTTCACTTTCTTAGGGTTGATATAACAAATCCCAAGTATACTAACTCCTCTTTCATGAAATTACACTTCTTGATGTTTATCAACAACTTCTTTTCTCTCAACCTCTACAGTACTTTTGAAACATGCATCACATGTTCCTCTTTTCTTTTACTGAAAATAAAGATATCATCCAAATAAATAATGACATACTTACCCAAGAATCTCTTAAGGACTTCATTTATTAGCCTCATAAAAGTACTTGGTGAATTAGACAATCCTAATGGCATTACCAACCACTCATACAATCCCTCATTTGTCTTAAATGCAGTCTTCCACTCATCACCTTCTCTGATTCTAATATCACTACAACATTTGGGGTCAAATTTTGACCCTAATTTGCAATGACACCACCATTTGTATGTTATTTTTGTGTTTTTTTTCCAAGTTCCCTCGACATTGTCGTAATAGCGATGGTACAATTGTAATTGTGACACCCTCGTGATTATAAACAAAAAAAGAAGAAAGGCTCATTTCTAATTTACCGTGATCACATACTATCGTGCACAAAGAGGGCACACTGTGGAAGATAATTGGCATCTTGGCATATGACAGCCACGACTTGAGGTAGGCATTCAAGCTTTGTCTTCTCATTAACTCAATTTCATTTTGATGGCATTTGTTGATTTAATGGCAGAATGAATGTTAATACTGTAATTGTTTACATCTTTGCATTTGGAATGCTTGATGACCTGTGAGCTTTGAGAGCTAGGGAATCAATGCTATTACCTTCAAGCTGGCATTGTGTGAAGTGTTTGATCTCTCTTTATTTGTTTTGTTGTTGATATTCACTATGTGGTACTCCCTGTTTATGATCATTTCATGAGGAAATGTCTTGATGGCTCGCGGACTACAGGCTAGGGCATCATGCATTATTTATTAGCTCACTGTTTAATAATGTCATTGTTTACATCTTTGCATATGGAATGCTTGACGACCCACAAGCTTTGAGAGCTAGGGCATCATTGCTATTACCTGCAAGGCATTGTGTGAAGTGTTTGATCTCTCTTTGTTTGTTTTGATGTTGATATTCACTATGTGGTACTCCTCGTTTATGATCATTTCATGAGGAAATGTCTTGATGGCTCGCGGGCTGCAAGCTAGGGCATCATGCATTTTTTATGAGCTCACTGTTTCATACTGGCATTCATTTACATCTTTGAATTTGGAATGCTTGATGACCCATGAGCTTTGAGAGCTAGGGCATCATTGTTATTACCTTCAAGGCATTGTGTGAAGTGTTTGATCTCTCTTTATTTGTTTTGCTATTGAAATTCACTATGTGGTGCTCCCCGTTTATGATCATTTCATGAGTAAATGTCTTGATGGCTTGCGGGCTACAAGTTAGGGCATCATGAATTGTTTATTAGCTCACTATTTAATACTGGCATTATTTGCATCTTTTCATTTCGAATGCTTGATGACCCGCGAGCTTTCAGAGCTAGGGAATCGTTGCTATTACCTTCAAGGCATTCTTTGAAGTGTTTGATCTCTCTTTATTTGTTTTGTTGTTGATATTCACTATGTGGTACTCCTCATTGATGATCATTTCATTAGGAAATGTTTTGATGGCTCGCGGGCTACAAGCGCAAGCTAGGGCATCATGCATTATTTAATACTGGCATTGTTTACATCTTTGCATATGGAATGCTTGATGACCCGTGGGATTTGAGAGCTAGGGCATCCTTGCTATTACCTTCAAGGCATTGTGCAAAGTGTTTGATCTCTCTTTATTTGTTTCTCTATTGATATTCACTATGTGGTACTCCCCATTTATGATCATTTCATGAGGTAATTTCTTGATGGCTCACGGGCTACAGGCTAGGGCATCATGCATTGTTTATGAGCTCACTGTTTAATACTGGCATTCGTTTACATCTTTGCATTTGGAATGCTTGATGACCCGTGAGCTTTGAGAGCTAGGGCATCATTGCTATTACCTTCAAGGCATTCTGTGAAGTGTTTGATATCTCTTTATTTGTTTTGTTGTTGATATTC
>MU223999.1:1263302-1278628 GCA_018584345.1 Thuja plicata
TCAAAAGTGTATGGCTTGACTATGCACATGCATAATTGTAGATGAGGATCAGTATTAGGATGCCATTCATTGCTTAGATCTTCTTGATCTAACCCCCATCTCTCTTTTCTTTGCAGGTTTTGGATCATGCAGGAGCACACTGGATTCATACCCAAGTCAAAAATTCATCACTTTAGGCAATGTCTGGTACCCTTATTATTTATGTTCATCCTCTTATGTATGCATGTACTCTTGCATATTCTTCTGAAAGTTGACTATTCTCACAGCAGCCCAAAAGATTTTATCTTTCAGTTCCTTTCCTTGTATAGTATATACAAGTTATTTGGAATATATATAGTATATACATGTAATCTTTAGATGCAGAAATTTATTTTCCTTTACGTGTATCTTTTCATGAAATGAACACAAATTAAGCAAGATCATCTAATAATGCAAACTAGGGTATTGTAGTCACTCATCTAGTAATTAGGTTACCAATGTACAATGAGGTAACTATTCGTATATATATCAAACCATGAAGATGATGCTTAGGAGACAGTGGAGCTAGAGGAATATGTGAAAGATCTAAATGCTTTGAAAAATAAAAACTCCTAAGGCTTTAAAACATCTAGGAGCCTGCAATAAATTAAAATGGAAGAAGATAGGTCCATGTATGATCTTAAGGAATTTTTTATCTAATGCCTACGAAGTTGACTTTCTAGAGGGCATAAATATCTCACTTGTATTCAATGTCAATGAATTGTATAAATAGTATGAAGGAGAGATTAGTATCTCACTTATATTCAAAGTCAGTGATTTGTATAAATATTCAAATTTGGAATCATTGTTGAAATTCTTCCTTATGTAGTGTATATTTCTTCATGTTTAATAAGTTGTATCCCAAACTTCTAAATGTTATTGAACTCAAATAATTGTTAAAAATCTATTTGTGAGTTACTATGCTTCTTGGTGCATGTTTGGACATACCCATAAACATGACAACTCTTGGGTGCGTGTGTATGCATATATGTATGTGTATTTATGTTTATATATGTATATGTATATTTATATATATGTGTGTGTGTATGTATACATATACCTATATATTTACATGTATATATACATGTACATACATATATACGCATGTGTGTATGTATATGTGTATATATAAGTGTGTGTAAGTGTGAATATTTATGTATGTATATGTGTGTGTATATATATACACACCCACACATACATACATACATACATACATACATACATGCATACATACATACATACATACATACATACATACATAAATACATACACACATACATACAGACATACATAAATACATACATATATAATCATGGTCATCCTTCACCCAATATTAATCATGGCCATCCTTCATCCATGGTGCAGGAGCACCTAAAGTTAGGAACATTTCTAAGTAAGAAGTCAAGCTACTGTCCGTCAGTGATGCTTGTTGGTTTCTGCTCATCGATGATGCTTGTTGGTTTATGCTCATCGGTGATGCTTGTTGGTTTCTGTTCATCGGGGATGATTGTTTGTCGGTGATTCTTGTTGGTTTTTGTTCATCGGTGATGCTTGTTTGTCGATGATGCTTGTTGGTTTATGTTCATCGGAGATGCTTGTTCGTCGACAATGCTTGCTGGTTTTTGTTCATTGACGATGCTTGTTGGTATTGTTTGTCGGCGATGCTCGTCGGTGATGTCGGCTGGTGTCTTTGTTTGTTGTTGGGGTTGGAAACTGACAATGTTTCTGTTGTTCAGAAAAGTCAACACTGGCGCTCGGTAATGTTGGTTAATGACCCAGGAAATGCGGGATGTGATGTTTGTGACGAACTGGGTCACTTGCAATGACTCTATACATGTCTCTTTTGCTTGAAAGGATTAGGAACACCTATTCCTATTTTGGAAGGGTCATTTATTGGTCAGTTTGGCCACCTTTGTAGGGTGGTTGAAGTTGTCCACGAGTATCAGATATTTTGGGTGATATTTTGATGGATGTATATATAGCTGAAAAGCTTTTGTAGTTAATATATAGAGGGAATTAGATAGACTACAGAAGGATATAGACATAGATCATATGATCCTATAATATTTTAGTTCTTGTGAATAAGAAAGAACATATTTAATGGATTCTATGTGTAGTGTGTATTGTTATGTTCCTCAGGTGAAAATCGTTAGTTTAGCTTGGGGAATGAACCTATCCTAATGGATTCTTTAGCATGAAATAGTAGCTTTACGGTGTAAACCTGGTATAGGGCACTTGAGGTGAAGATCTTAGTGACTTCCTCAAGCTGGGCTGAAACAATACCCTATAAGGTCTGTGCAAGAGACCTTAGATCACAGTCAAGCTGACTGTCAGTAACAACTGGACCTGGGCATTTACATCAGATTGGTATGAGAGCAAGTTTGAGAATTGGGCTTGTGTTGTTTGGGTGTGATTTTCCAAAGAGTCTGTGAATTCATCCAATATGGTGACCAACACAGAGCTAGCAAGGAATGTGGATGAGCAAAGAGAGGAGAAAAAACTCCTGAAGGAGCAGTTAGTCAAAATGGTGTATAAACTGGAAGAAGTGCAGCTTCAAACTATAGTAGTTAGTGAACTGATGAGGGAAGCTAATGAGAAGGGTAAACAAGTGGCTGAGGAGGACATGATCCCAGAGCCAGACCTGATACTTCAAGAAGAACTATTCTTGAAAGCATTAAAGGCAATGAATGGTAAGTCCTTAGAAAGTGTCCTCTATTTAGTGGCAAAATGGACCCAGAATTAATTATGGAATGGATAGAAGGTCTTGAAAATCACTTTGATTGTGATAATGTGACCGAAGCTTAGAAAGTTAGAGTAGCCAAGACAAGGTTGAGAGGGACTTCCCTCACTTGGTGGAAATTTGTCCAAGATGAAAGGACAAAGGGAGGCAAGAACCCCATAACCAGTTGGAGAGGTATGGTGGAAAAAATGTAAGAAACTTATCTTCCTGATGATTATGAAGTGCAACTACATAAGAGAAGGCAGAATCTGAGGTAGAAAGACTTAGAGGTCAGTGCCTATACAAAATAATTCCATAAGCTATGCTTAAGGTCCCATGTGATGGAAGAAGAAAGCCTAAAAGTGGCAAGATATGAGAATGGCCTTAAATGGAGCATCCAAGAAAAATTAGTCTCTTAAGCCCCAAGAATATCCACCAATGCTATCAATTAGCCCTTAAAGTGGAAGAGAAGTTCAAAAAGAAACATGACTCAAACAGTAGAGGTAGAGGAAGAGACAATAGAGGTCATAGAGGAGGATATGGAGGAATAAATCCCGAAGCTAAGAATCAGAGTGAGAATAAACTTGTCGAGAATCAGGGAGAATCCAGTAACACTAGAGGTGGTTACAACAGACGAAGAGGTCCAAATAATAGTTCAAGAGGAAGGACTGATGGCCAAGGAAGAGGATCTTATTTCTCTTCTATGAAGTGCTATAATTGCTAGCAACTTGGGCATCCTACATATCGGTGTCCAGCAAAGAGCTCTACTTCCCAAGGAGCAGAGAAAAGAGCTAACTATGTGCAAGAAGATTTTTCTAGTATCAAGACTTCAGATATCCCCATAGGCTCAGAGATGGGACAACATTTGATGGTTTGGAGAACACTCCTAAAAGAGCATATCAAGGAAGAGCCAAGCCAAAGATGGTCTTTGTTTTGAGTCAATTGAAAAATACTTGGTAAGGTCTATAAGGTTATCATAGATTCAGGATCTACTTATAATATTGTTTCTTTAGAAGCTATTGAGAAGTTAAAATTGGAAAGGATTCCTCACACCAATCCTTATAAAGTTACTTGGTTGAATAGAGATCAACATGTAATAGTCAATGAACAAGCTTGGATATAATTTTCCGTAGGGAGGTATAAGGATAGAATTTTGTGTGATATCCTACCCATGGATGTGTGTCATCTGCTATTAGGTAGACCTTGGCAGTATGACCGATGTGCAGTTCACAATGCAGCAGAGAATTCCTATTCCTTCAAGAAAGATGGAATGACTTTCAGGGTACAGTCAGTCTTGGAAGAAAAGGAAATAAAGAGAGGTCCCAACCTACTGGTGGTCGGTGAGAAAGAATTCCTAAAAACATTGGAAGAAGATGGAGTAGGCTTTTCTTTGGTTCTAAAACCAAAAGGTGAGAAGAGGAATGAAAGAGAAGAGTTGCCCTTAAAAATCCAAAGGTTGTTAACTCAATATCAAGCCATAGTTAGTAGTGGTCAACCAGCTACCCTACCACCTGATAGATCCATTAGTCATAAAATTGACTTCATTCTAGGAGCCTCACTTCCAAATAAGGTTGCTTATAAGATGACTCCGCAGCAAAATGCAGAGATTTCTAACCAAATCCAGGAACTAATTGACCAAGGATTGATTAGAGAGAGCATAATTCCTTGTGTTGTTCCCACAGTCTTAGCCCTGAAGAAAGATGGTACTTGGAGGTTGTGTACTGATTCCAAGGCCATAAATAGGATAACTATCAGGTATAGGTTTCTAATACCTAGGATAGAAGATTTGATGGATTTTCTTGGTGGAGCTAGATATTTCTCCAAGATAGATCTTAAGAGTGGATACCATCACATAAGAATTAAAGGGGGAGATGAGTGGAAGACTTCTTTTAAGACTACTGAAGGATTGTATGAATGACTAGTTATGCCTTTTGGGTTGTCAAACGCCCCAAGCACATTTATGAGGTTAATGAATGAGGTTTTGAAGGACTTCATTGGAAAATGGGTTGTAGTATACTTAGATGACATCCTGGTGTTCAGCGAGACCAAAGAGGATCATCTTAGACATTTGCAATTGGTAATGCAGAGATTGCATGAAGAAAAGTTGACAATCAACTTGGAAAAGAGTGAATTTATGAAGCAAGAATTGGTATATCTTGGTTTTGTTATCTCAGAAGGTAACTTGAAGATTGATGTAAGAAAGGTGGAAGCAATCATGAATTGGCCTACACCAAAATCAGCTATGGAGGTACGAAGCTTCCATGGTTTGGCACAGTTTTACCAAAAATTCATCAAGCAGTTCAGTGAGATTAGTGCACCTATTTTAGATACCATCAAAGGAGGTATGAAAGCCAAGTTCCAATGGAATGAGCAGGCTGATGAAGGATTTGAGCATCTAAAGAAGAGAATAGTGACTCAACCAATTTTGACACTTCCTACTTTTGACAAATTGTTTACTGTGGAATGTGACGCTAGTAATATTGTTGTCGGTGCAGTATTGAGTCAAGAAGGAAAACCTGTAGCTTTTCATAGCGAGAAACTTAGTGATGCAAAGAAGAAGTATTCCTCATATGATTTGGAATTATATGCATTAGTGCAAGCACTAAGGAAATGGAGACATTATCTACTTCCTAAAGAATTTGTTGTCTTTACCGACAATCAGGCTTTGAGTTTTCTAAATTCACAAGATAAACTAAGTCATTAGCATATGAAATGGGTGGAATACATCCAAGCCTTTACCTCACAATAAATAATAAGAAGGGAGTACAAAATAAGGTGGCAGATGCATTGAGTAGAAGGTTACTCACAGTGTAAGAAGTTTAGCTACGAAGCATTGACATTGAAATCTTCAAAGATCTGTATCCAGCCGATGAAGATTTTGCTCAATCCATGAAGGAGGTCCATGAATTAGTTAAAGCAAAATTGATACAGAGTACCACTCATATCAAGCAGAAGGTAGATGCAAGGAAAAGAGATGTTCAGTTTCAAGTTGGAGATTTGGTCATGGTGCACCTCAACAAGGCAAGGTTGTAGAAAGGAGTTCCAAGTAAACTTCAGATGAGGAAGATAGGCCCTTGTGCAATATTGGAAAAATATGGGTCTAATTCTTATAAAGTGGATCTTCCTACAGACATAGGATTACCTCCTATTTTCAATGTGGCAGATTTGGTATCCTATAAAGGTCCAATTCCCAAAGGATATTTTGATCTCACAGGAGATACTGAGGATCTCAAAGCACTTAAACCTCCTTTTATACCCCAATTGAAGGTAGACATGATTTTGAATTCAAGAGTTGCCAAGCAGACTAGATGATAGACGTATATGGAACATCTGGTCAAATGGAAAGGCAAAGCTGATTCCAAGGCTACATGGGTCTAGGAAACTGATTTTAAGAAGTTAGGCATCAATCTTGACTTACTCCAATCACCTGGAAGTTGATTTCTTTTTGTTTGGGGAGTATGGTGCAGGAGCACCTAAAGTTAGGAACATTTCTAAGTAAGAAGTCAAGCTACTGTCCGTCGGTGATGCTTGTTGATTTTTGTTCGTCGGTGATGCTTTTTCCTCAGTGATGCTTGTTAGTTTCTGTTCATCAGTGATGGTTGTTGGTTTCTGTTCGTTAGTGATGCTTGTTCATCAGTGATGCTTGTTGGTTTCTTCTTGTCAGTGATGCTTGTTCGTCGGTGATGCTTATTGGTTTCTGTTCATCGATGATGCTTGTTTGTCAGCAATGCTTGTTGATTTTTGTTCATCAGCAATGCTTGTTGGTGGTTTTCATCGGTGATGTTGGTCAGTGTCTTTGTTTTTTGTATTCAATGTCAGTGATTTGTATAAATAGTATGAAGGAGAGATTAGTATCTCACTTGTATTCAATGTCAGTGATTTGTATAAATATTCAAATTTGGAATCATTGTTGAAATTATTCCTCATGTAGTGTATATTTCCTCATGTTTAATAAGTTGTAACTCAAGATTCTAAATGTTATTGAACTCAAATAATTGTTAAAAATCTATTTGTGAGTTACTATGCTTCTTGGTGCATGTTTGGACATATCCATAGTCACGACAACTCTTGGGTGCGTGTGTATGCATATATGTATGTGTATTATGTTTATATATGTATATGTATATTTATATGTGTGTGTGTGTATACATATACCTATGTATTTACATATATATATATATATATATATATATATATACATGTACATACATATATACGCATGTGTGTGTGTATATGTGTATATATATGTGTGTGCAAGTGTGTGTGTGTGTGTGTGAATATTTATGTATGTATATGTGTGTGTCTATATATACACACCCACACATACATACATACATACATACATACATTTAGATCTTTCACATACACACATTCATACATACATACATACATACATATATACATACATACATACATAAATACATACACACATACATACAGACATACATAAATACATACATATATAATCATGGTCATCCTTCACCCAACATTAATCATGGTCATCCTTCATCCATGGTGCAGGAGCACCTAAAGTTAGGAAAATTTCTAAGTAAGAAGTCAAGCTACTGTCCGTCTGCGATGCTTGTTGGTTCCTGTTCATCGACGATGCTTGTTCATCGGTGATGCTTGTTGGTTTCTATTCGTCGGCGATGCTTGTTCGTCGACGATGCTTGTTGGTTTCTATTCGTCGGTGATGCTTGTTCATCGGCGATGCTTGTTGGTTTCTATTCGTGGGTGATGCTTGTTCGTGGGTGATGCTTGTTGGTTTCTATTCGTTGGTGATGCTTGTTCGTCAGCAATGCTTGTTGGTTTTTGTCTGTCGGTGATGCTTGTTGGTGGTGTTTGTCGACGATGCTCGTCGGTGATGTCGGTCAGTGTCTTTGTTTGTTGTCGGGGTTGGAAACCAATGATGTTTCTGTTGTTTAGAAAAGTCAACACTAGCACTAGGTAATGTCAGTTAATGACCTAGGAAATGCGAGATGTGACGTTTGTGACCAGCTGGGTCACTTGCAACGACTCTCTATGTGTCACTTTTTCTTGAAAGGATCAAGAACACCTATTCCTATTTTGGAAGGGTCATTTATTTCTCAGTTTGGCCACCTTTGCATGGTGGTTGAAGTTGTCCACGAGTACCAGATATTTTGGGTGATATTTTGATGGATGTATATATAGCTGAAAAGCTTTTGTAGTTAAAATATAGAGGGATTTAGATAGACTACAGAAGGAGATAGACACAGATCGTATGATCCTATAATAGTTTAGTTCTTGTGAATAAGAAAGAACATATTTAATGCATTCTATGTGTAGTGTGTATTGTTATATTCCTCAGGTGAAAACCGTTGGTTTAGCTTGGGGAATGAGCCTATCCTAATGGGTTCTTTAGCATGAAATAGTAGCTTTACGGTGTAAACCTGGTCTAGGGAACTTGAGGTGAAGATCTTAGTGATTCCTCAAGCTAGGGTGAAAAAATACCCTATAAGGTCTGTGCAAGAGACCTTAGAGCACAGTCAAGCTGACTGTCGGTAACAATTGGACCTGGGAATTTACATCAATCCAACATGAATCTCGGGTTAAATCTACAGATGCTTCTCGACACTCGGCTTGCTAAGCTCAATGGAGTGAGAAAAATAGTAGTTGGCATTCCCAAAGCTTCTCGTCCGAAGTAGCTCAAGAGAAGGATGCTAACTAGAGAAGAGGAGAAACACATTTTCCTACATGCCAATGATTCACACTCTTCCATGCTCACACCTCCTCCCTCACTCTTGGAATCTAAATGAGCTAAAACTGAAGTTTACACTGATTTTTCCCATCTCTTCCTTCCTCATTCCTCTCATTTGTGCTATTATTATAAAGCTAATAGGTTAGAGTCCATGTGCACAAAATAAAATATATAATTTTTTAAAAGTCTTGTAACTCCTTACCATCTAAACCTCACATGCCTGACCACTTTTGCATTGATGTTTTAGAGCAGAGCACGAGTTGCATGCTTGCAACAATTTTGGGATCCAACTAATAATCTAGTGTTGTAAATATGTAGCCTATATTCATATATGATCAACAATAAAGAATGGTTCATTAATTCAAATATTTTGAGATCTTCCTTGTAAAAATCCATTTTGTGGACATTCTACAATCATTTCATTCTATGACGTGATAACTTTTTCAGGTATTTTGTCAAATAATTCAGGTGCATTGTTTATGCTTCCATATTTTGGAAGCATGTCTACCACAAATTTTGAGTTCTTAGTAGAAGTTATGTGCTATGCGTATTTGTATTATATGCATTCATTTCTTTTGGGACTAGTTTGATTCTTGTTACTCTGTGCATTGTTGATTCAATTAAGACACTTTTGGTATAATCAGAAACTTTCTTCATTCATGTCCCCCTATTCTCTTTATATAGGAGGGAGTCTATGTAGAGTTGGATCGGAGATCATTGTAATTGTCCTTTGAATAATGCAATAAGTTTATGTTTCCCTATTCCGTGTTTGAGTTCTTTGTGGAAGTGACTTTTAGTTGTAATAGACAATTGCATTTTGTATATTCAATTTATGTCTCTTCAATTTGGTTCATGTTGACAGTTAAACAAGTCAACATTGGGGTTTAACCTTTGTTTCCCTCCATTCATTTTATCGATGTTCTCTGTTTAGTCTCTTTGTTCCCTATTTTTCCTGCCGGGCTACTATCATCTTGTGATCATTGCATTCCAAGAGACATCTCTTTGAGGCATTTTCTTCCATGAGACAACATCTCTTTGAAGCATTATGAAAAATAGTTCACATGCCTTGTCTATGCTTCCACATTTTTCATTCATATCTAAGTTAGAGAATTTCCAACCACAATATTTGAAAAAAGTCCACCTTCATTATGTTTTGATAGATGTCCATACACTATTCCAAAGCTCTCAGCTTATCACAAACAGGGAGAACACTGGCAAAGGTTTTTGAATTTTACCTTATACCTACCAAATGCATTTGTTTAAAATTTTGTAAATCTTTTTCAACAATTTTTTGTGCATATCTTGCATTCATTACAAACCAATGAGGCCACAATTGTTTCAGGAATACTGCCATTTTTGGTCTCTATTCAGATGGATGTTCAAACCCTATTTTTAAAGCTTTCATTTTGACACAAGTAGGGGGGATGTTGGCAAAGGTGGTGGTAGAATTTGGCTTTACACTTTCCCATTGCATTTGTTGGAAAGTTCCTAAACTTTTTTAACCAAATATTTAAAACTATAGTATACATTATAGAGGTCGAAATATCTGTGTATCTTCTAATTGTTGAATAGTTAATAAAATATTTTTCTAATTTAGTTAAGGATTTTGTTGTGGGAGATACCTCATTTATTTAAAGACTATTTGTTGCCAAAATGTATATGATTTGGAGGGTGTTAAATGTTAGTGAAAGTAACATGTCTATGATTGGCTTATAAATTCATTATTTATTTTCCCTTCATAGAAATTTGATAGGCTATTTATGGTGGGGATTTTCTATTGGGATCCATGAGTTTCATGTTGTTGTTGTTTTTTTTTTTTTTCTTTGTTGGAAAAGGTGTACTATGTGCCTTCCTCTATTGACATTTTGTATTGAATGCAATCTAATCATGATAGAAGGTTATTTTGTGTGAGCTTTTTATTTTTCACTCAAAACTTGTTTCATGTAGGTATACAACCTTTTCCCTATTGCTATAGAGTTTTTTTCCCATCAGTATACAATCCTGCTCATCATGTTGATATATAGCCTAAACATGGTCGAAGATTTGGTTTAGTTAACACAATCAATCTAATTGTAACCAATCACAAACCACAAGCCCTGTCAATACTCAATGTATATATACTATCATACATGCATGAATACCCACCTCCTTGGCAGATACACAACCAAAGAAATAGCCTGCCAGGAGCTCCAATACTAAGAGCATTACTACCATGACTCCACTAATCCAGCCTAAACCCATCTTTCTGAAAAAGGAAAGCTACAAAATTACAATAGTGTAGCAATACTAATAGGTAGAGAAAAGGTTCATCAAATCCTAAAAGGACTGTCTGCAACACAAAGTGCCTATGAAGGGGAATCCTTATCCTCCACTGTCCTTTTTCTTAGTGTGCATGTGATACTGTAAAAGTAAACAAACCAAAAATGAGGGCTTTGTCTTCTCATTAACTCAATTTCATTTTGATGGCATTTGTTGATTTGATGGCACAATATGAATGTTAATACTGGCATTGTTTACGTCTTTGCATTTGGAATGCTCGATGACCCACGAGCTTTGAGAGTTAGAGCATTGTTGCTATTACCTTCAAGGCATTTTGTGAAGTGTTTGATCTCTCTTTATTTGTTTTGTTGTTGATATTCACTATGTGGTACTCCCTGTTTATGATCATTTCATGAGGTAATGTCTTGATGGCTCGTGGGCTGCAAGCTAGGGCATCATGCATTATTTATGAGCTCACTGTTTGAGCACCACATGACCTTGTTATGAGATTTGTTTGCTATATACATATACATATATACATACATATATATACATATATATGTATATACATATATACATATATATACACACACATATATATATACATACACACACACACATATATATACACACATATACACATATACATATATACATATATACGTATGATGTTATTGTTGTCATTGCATGCTTGCTGCTATTGTGCACCATATATTGTTTTATATATACACTATTTATTTCATTGAGACCATGACTAGCTTGGCATTTGTAATGTATTTGTTGTTATTGGATCAATGTTGCCATGCTGTTGAGGTTGTAGATGCATTGAATCACCACAGCCATTCTA
Organism: Thuja plicata; assembly: GCA_018584345.1. Taxonomy (NCBI): domain Eukaryota; kingdom Viridiplantae; phylum Streptophyta; class Pinopsida; order Cupressales; family Cupressaceae; genus Thuja; species Thuja plicata. The sequence continues at coordinate 1,274,865 of MU223999.1, forward strand.
TTTTGATAGCATGCAGTGTTTGATCTCTCTTTATTTGTTTTGTTGTTGATATTCACTATGTGGTACTCCCCGTTTATGATAATTTCATGAGGAAATGTCTTGATGGCTCGCGGGCTACAGGCGAGGGCATCATGCATTTTTTATGAGCTCACTATTTAATACTAGCATTGTTTACATCTTTGCATTTGGAATGCTTGATGATCCACGAGCTTTGAGAGCTAGAGCATCATTGCTATTACCTTCAAGGCATTGTGTGAAGTGCTTGATCTCTCTTTATTTGTTTTTTTGTTGATATTCACTATGTGGTACTCCCCATTTATGATCATTTCATGATGAAAAACATGGTATCTTCTTTCCTCTATGCAACATTCTTCTGAGTGCACATGTCCTATAGCATAGTTTTTCTTTCAGAAGCGTATGGATTCACTATGCGCATGCATAATTGTATATGAGGATCAGTAATAGGATGCCATTCATTTCTTAGATCTTTTTGATCTAACCACCATCTCTCTTTTCTTTGCAGGTTTTGGAGCATCACAGGAACACACTTGATTCATACCTGGGTCAAAAATTCATCACTTCAGGCAATGTCTAGTACCCTTATTATTTATGTTTATCCTCTTATGTATGCCTGTACTACTTGAATTTTCTATAATAGACGATCATCATGCAATGTTATTGTTGTCATTGTATGCTTGCTACTGTTGTGCACCATGTATTATTTTATACATTATTTATTTCATTGAGATCGTGAGCTTGGAATTTGTAATGTATTTGTTGTTATTGGATCAATGTATTTTTCCCTTGAGCTTGGGCATCATGCAATGTTATTGTTGTCATTGTATGCTTGCTGCTATTGTGCACCATATATTGTTTTATACACTGTTTATTTCATTGAGACTGTGAGCTTGGCATTTGTAATGTATTTGTTGTTATTGGATCAATGTATTTTTCCCTTGAGCTCGAGTATCATGCAATGTTATTTCTGTCATTGTATGCTTGTTGTCGTTGTGCACCATATATTGTTTTATACACTATTTATTTCATTGAGATAGTGAGCTTGGCATTTGTAATGTATTTGCTGTTATTGGATCAATATATTTTTCCCTTGAGCTCCGGCATCATGCAATATTATTTCTATCATTGTATGCTTGTTGTTGTTGTTGTGTGCACCATATATTTTTTTATACATGGTTTATTTCATTGAGACAGTGAGCTTGGCATTTGTAATGTATTTTTTTTATTGGATCAATGTATTTTGCCCACTTATTCATTATGTTGGCATACTTATTCACTATTTTCATTATTGTTACTTTGTTTTAGGTCTTATCAATGGATAGAACATTTGGTATTGAATGTTTTCATTTGGAGTCCTTGGAAGAACAATGCTCTAGATTATTTAATGTGCGTGATGATGACATCAAACATGCTATTCTCTACCTCCTGAAACATAATATTGTTGGCTCTCATGTACACAATGGGGTTATCTATAAAATAGTATTTTCTACTCTCTTTGAAGTTACTGGTCAGTTTGAATGGGTCTTAAAGGTGGTTAAGCATGTGGTTGTTTCCGACAATTAACAAAAATTTGTGCAAGGGATTCAGACCATCAATCCAAACATTATCTCTGGCAGGCTTGGCTCAATTTTTGATAATAGAGTTGGCTTTGGAAATAAAATGGTGGAGGTGTGGGAGGTGTTCAAGAAATCTTGCGCTAATGATGACTACACTTCTATGAGTATCTTCCATGGTCACAATGAAGATTTTTTCACTTGTGACAATAAGAATGTTATGATGGACTACTTCTTTGGAGTTGGCATTTTTGTCAACAAACTAGGCCATCTTTAGATCAAACATAGACAAGAAACTTAACTGTTTAACATAATGTTTGGAATACTCTTCTTTGTAAATGTTTTTGTTGATACATGTTCATCATCATTAGAAAACATTATCTAGCTAATGATATTGCAACCTGGATTCAAAAACTTATGTAAATCTGATTATCAAAACTTTTCATTATCTTGTGATATTGCTATCTAGATTCAAGTGTATAGTTTTTTTAGTCAAACTCATTGACTCATGTTTCATCCATGAATTTTACATGTACAAATTGCTTATCATGTATAAAACAATATATGGTGCACACCAGTAGCAAGCATGCAATGACAACAATAACATCATACATATATATGTATATATATATATATATGTATGTATATATATACATATATGTATATGTATATGTATGTATATGTATATGTATATGTATGTGTGTGTGTATGTGTATATGTATATGTATGTATATGTATATGTATATGTATGTATATGTATATGTATATGTATGTACTATGTGGCTGTACTCCCTATTGGTACTATGTGGTACTCATATATATTTTTTTTGCTATTGATATTTGTTAGAGTAATAGTTCATTTGTCTTTATAATTAAATCTATTCGGTTTAATTATTAAAGTACACTATTATTCTATTCACCTAAGCTTGTCATTTGTAGGTGCATAATAATTAATATGTTTATTAATTATTAAATGCACAAACCTAGCTTTCTTCGGCTTTAGGGTTTCTCACCTTATAAGCCACTTTTGTAATTATTGTAATTCATTCTTTTTGGAAATAATAATTCTCTCTCACTCTGCAGAGATTTTCCAAACCCTAGCCTCTCTTTCACAGGTTTCATTTCAGCTTCAGGTATTTTGCATGCAGGTGTTCTTGGCGTTCTGTGGATTTGTGTTTCTCAAATCCTACATGGTATCAGAGCCACCCTGTCGCTGCCTAGGTTGAAGTTTTCGAAGCCACGATTCAAAGACAATAGCCACAACTTCTCTAGGGTTTTTTCTATCACTTTGAAGGAGGCGCAATTTTCTAGAGTCATTTGAGCAAAAATGGACTCTGCCATTACGTTCAAAAGGCCTAGGAGAGTCGAAAAACATGTAAAGTTTGACTATTTTGGCCTCTGTGACTGTAGGCAAAAAATTTTGGCCTATTAGGGCCGTATGGGCTCGAAAATCGAGGAAAAAACCTTGAAAAAATTCAAAAAAGTGCCTTTTTTAGCATTTTTGGGCGCTGCCAACACGCGCCACCAACGCGCCGCTGCTGGCCAGCACACCGCCACCCGGGCCCGCCGCTCGGTCGTCGCCCACGCTCGGCCCACCCGCCAGGTCGCTGCCTCCACCGGTGTCATCGCCCACGGCCCACCGACGCGCCACCACTATCCTGCGATGGCCATTAGGCCGTCAAATTTATTCGCATGTCTGATTTTTTCCAGTGAGCATGTTTTTGGAGGTACTTGTGGTTTTTTGACCATATCTTGGGCATACGGTGTCCTTTTTGGGAAAAAAAAATATTGCCGGAAAGGTGTTTCTGAGATGGACACAATGATACTAGTTTTGTTTGCTGATTTGGCTATTTGAGTTTCTATTTTTAGCGTTGAAGTAGAGGCTTTGTTGGTGCAAGAGCACCCTTGAGATGCCATCAAATATGGTGGTCTCTTGTCTTTTTGGTGTGTTAGTGTGTGTAAGACCCTCTAGTAGGGCATTTTAAATACATAAGGTCACGTTGACCAAGAGTAGTTTAGATAGGTTTCATTTTATGCTTCATTTTGGTTAGTTTAGCTCTTTTTGGCTCTTGTTTAGTGGACTGTCCTTGATGATGTCATCAATGGGCAGAGTGATGTCATGGTGGTACTTAGGGTCCATGGATACCCTAGGTGGTCTAACTAAGGTTAGATAAGGTGGATTGGTGGAGTAAA
>MU223999.1:1290222-1311229 GCA_018584345.1 Thuja plicata
TTTCAGCATGTTGTTGTATCTCTTTTTGGGGTAGGGTTTTTCCCACTGGGTTTTCTCTATTTCCCTGGTTTACAGAGATTTCTTTGTTGTTGGGTACCTGATCAGGCCTTGTTGCCGGGACCCATTTATTTTGATTTCATTGCTATGCTAGGTTAGTTTCCTCCTAAGCTTCGCTTAAGGGGGGGTGTTAGAGTAATAGTTCATTTGTCTTTATAATTAAATCTATTCGGTTTAATTATTAAAGTACACTATTATTCTATTGACTTAAGCTTGTCATTTGTAGGTGCATAATAATTAATATGTTTATTAATTATTAAATGCACAAACCTAGCTTTCTCCGGCTTTAGGGTTTCTCACCTTATAAGCCGCTTTTGTAATTATTGTAATTCATTCTTTTTGGAAATAATAATTCTCTCTCACTCCGCTGAGATTTTCCAAACCCTAGCCTCTCTTTCACAGGTTTCATTTTAGCTTCAGGTATTTTGCATGCAGGTGTTATTGGCGTTCTGTGGATTTGTGTTTCTCAAATCCTACAATATTCACTATGTCGTACTCCCTGTTGATGATCATTTCAAGAGGAAATATCTTGATGGCTCGCAGGCTGTAAGCTGGGGCATCATGCATTGTGTATGAGATCACTGTTTAATACTGACATTGTTTACATCTTTGCATTTAGAATGCTTGATGCCATTATTTTGTTATTTTGTTAATTTGTTCTTCATGGACCATTCTTTTTTATACCCAACTACATCTCCCATTAAAATTTCATCAAAACTTTTCATTATCTTCTAATATTGCTATCTAGATTCAAGTGTATAGTTTTTTGAGTCAAACTCAATGAACCATGTTTCGTCCATGAATTTGGGATGCAAAAATTGTTTATCATGTCACAAAAATTGTTGATGTGTCGAAAATGACTTGCAAGAGTTTAGGTGACACATGGTTCAACTCCAATTCATACAATTGGGACTACCCGGGAAAGTGAGTAGACTCTAAATATCAATATTTTGGCCACTAATATAACAAGGATGAAAGCATGATGAGGAATAGAGATAGCAAAGAAGAAATTAGCCACGCATTTAGTGAACATGGAAAAGGGTATAGTAGAGCCTAATCATCTTTCTCAGGTAGTCCCAATTGTTTCAAGTGGAGAAGAAGTAATGAGAGGAATTGTTGAAACATCAACAATTTTCATGAGATTAGTTTTTTAACTGCAGCTGACACAAGACAATTTGTGAATGTCAAACTATACACTTGAATTTTGATAGAAATATCACAATTTGACATTCCCCCAACTGTAGATGCCTTTACGTGCATTTCAATGTGTGGTAAGGACTAAAAGTCCCAATCACAACTATGCATATGGTTTCCATCAAGTGCAGTTAGGACATTGCATTTACATGTACTGTGATTGACAATAGTCATTTTGCAATTTGATTTGATATGTTATGTACATGATTAGTATGTTGCTTTTTATTGCAATTATAATTAGTATGAATGAACAAAATAACCAACTAAACAAAATGATAATTTGGAATGACAGTGCAATATTTGTCGATATAGCATGCGTCGATGGCTTCAGTCAATGTGCCTATGTGTCAATGTGGTGTTGGCCCATGTGTGTTGAAGACATCACACACAAAAATTAATCCTGGGAGTCCATTTTGGGCTTGCCAAAATAGGAAAAAGGTCTAGATATGGAATTATATTTTAATGTTTAAAAGTAATGTGACAAGTTATAATCATTTTAGGAAGAACTGATGTAGATTTGGTATTGTAGGGAAATAGTGGATGTCAATACTTTCGGTGGGTCGATGAAACCAAATTTACATCTACCTCATCTACATCTATACCTGATGTAGTAAATGAGTGTAACTTGTGCAAGGCTCGAGAGGCAGCTAGTGTTGCTGAGATTGCTTCAATGGCGAAAGCAGAAATCATGTTTCTGGGATGCCTTCTTTGTGTAGTTTGTGCAATACTTTGTTGGGACCATAGGCATAATTGTGATTAATAGAGAGCTATTGTAGATACTGAAACTTTTTTAGAATTTCATGTAGATACGTTAGACATATTTTGATAAACTCATGAACTTATTGTTGTTTATGACTTTGTTATGATTTTCTATATCTTGGATGGGTTTTTGTAAATTTTATCCTTGTTCCTTTTAGAAGTGTATAGCTTGACTATGCACATGCATAATTGTAGATGAGGATCAGTAATAGGGTGCCAGGCATTGCTTAGATCCTTTGGATCTAACCCCATCTTTTCCTTCCTCGCAAGTTTTGGATCATATAGGAGCATACTGGATTCAACCCTGGAGACATTGGCAAGGATCACCCAACTTCATAAAACCAGAACAAAAATAGCCCAACTTAAAAGTAGAAGACATACAGACCTATCTAGTGAACATATTGTGTTGAAGGTGGAGTCTGATGCTGCTTCAACGACATCAGGCAGTGATGCAAAATTTAATATCTATAGTCATTGCAGTAGCATCAAGCACCACCTTCAACACATATGATCACTAAACAGGTCTGTATGATGTCTTCTATGAGCACATCACATTCCATATGGTGTTAGAAGGCCCAGATGGGTAGAAATTCAAGCAAAAGGCTCAAGAGGCTGCTAAGTCTTTTGTACAACTTTTTGCTTGGTAATTTGAAGCCATCAATGGAAACTTACAATCCTAAACAATTAGTATACCATTGATGGATTCATAATTATTAAGTGAAAGGGATTTCTCTAATCCAGAACCCCCTTTGGTGATGATCTTATTTTGGATGCGAGGGAGAGAAGCCAATTCACATAAAGAACATGCACATAAACATGGTAGCTGGGAAACATAAATGTAGATATCACAACAACTGAGAAACATAAATGTAGATATCATGGTAAAAATTGTTTGGAGACACAACATAATTGAGTGGTATACCCAGACGATGCAATGCAACCACTACTCCTCCAGTTCTAAGTTGGCACTACAGGATCTAAAACCCATAGATAAGGAATAAATTTAGAGAGTGGAGGAGGAGGGCCATAACAACTAAAATAATATAGGATCCCTATATTATTTTGGTCATTATGGCCCTCCTCCTCCACTCTCTAAATTTATTCCTTATCTATAGTTTTTGGATCCTGCAGTGCCAAATTAGAATTGAAGGAGTAGTGGTTGTGTTGCATCATTTGGGTATACCACTCAATTATGTTGTGTCTCACAACAATTGTGACCATGATGCCTACATTAATGTTTCTTAGTTGTTGTGTCCTAGGATCCCTTATGACCCTTTATGATCCCTAAGATTACATCTTAGAGATCTGTCGTAAAGGGTCATAAGAGACTCCTAGGAGGGGCCAGATGAGCTTCCACCTTCACGTGGTTGGCCCTATTAAGTAGAGAATATTAAACTGTTCTCAAAACAAAGAGAAGCTTAATATTCTAAGGTCCCACTCCATGCACATGACAATTTTTTTTTTAAAACATAGCATATCGTCGCAATTGCAACGGTATTAAGTGGACGACCGATGCCAAAACATTACACGTGACGTCTAGATGTCAGAATAGTCCAATAGGTGGACGTCACATGTACATCATATTTGTCACATATTGTCATAATAACAAAATTCAAAATGTGTGACGACGACATACTAACCCTCATAGCCGGTGCATATTGCGATGGTCATGATCGTGGCAAGAACGACAGACATAGCTACTTTCAATTATTCCAACACCAAAACAACAACACCAAGCTGTGTTTCTTTCTCGATGGCATACTTTTGTAATTGCGACACATAGCTATCAAAAAGAGGTTTCAAATGTACTAGTTTATGATGATATCCACTCTTCAAGTCAATATTTCTGAAATACTTAGATCCACTCAAACAATCCATCATATCATCTATCCTAGGTAAAGGAAACAAGTACTTAATCTTAATTTGATTAATGGATCCTAAATCAGTACACATCCTCCATTGTCCATCTTTATTAGGTGCCAATACAACAAGTACTGCACAAGGAATCAAACTTTCTCTGATCAACCCTCTCTAACAAATCTTACACTTTCCTATTGAGTTATTCATTCTCTATCAATTTCATCCTATATGCTTCTTTATTTGGTAAACTAGCTCTTGGTATCAAATCCATGCAATGACTAATACTTCTTACCAATGGTAATCCATCAAGTACATTATCAGATATGATGTTAGCATAGACACTCAATGATCCATAAATTTCCTTAGGATGTTCTTCTACAAAAACATTCTTCTTAGACTCCTTAGGTACTAAAGCAAAACATAGATTATTATGCTTCATTCCATAAATAAACTTCCTACCATCTACTAGACAAATCCTTGCACTGGTACACACTTCACTCTTAAGAGGTTCCTCTAAAGGCAACATATTTTGTTTCATACCATTAGCGACAATAGTATAAAAATTCCTTCTACCATCATGTATGGCTTTCCTATCATACCACCATGGTCTACCCAACAAAACATGACACACATCGATAGGCATAATATCACACAAAACCTAAAAATAATATTTCCCAATCTTGAACTCAATTGAGCATTGTTGACTTATCAGTACCTTTTGTTCATCTTGTATTCAAGCAAGCTTATATGGCTTAGGATGCTTCATCCTCTGCAACTTCAGTTTGTCAACCAACTCCTCTGAAGAAAGATTGTCAAAATTGCTACTATCTATGAAAACATTACACACCTTGTTTTTTACCTTACATCTTGTTCTAAAAAAAATCTTCCTTTGTATAGACTCCTTCTCTTGTTCTTCATGATATAGGATCCTCCTATTCATCAAGGTTGCACCTTCCTATGCTCCATTGTTATTCACTAAACCAGAGGACTCTTGATCCAAAAATGTTGTTCTCCTACTACCCTCTGGCTTCTTCTTAGAGTTGCTTTTCTTGCATTCAAAGGCCATATTCCCTTCTTCACCACATTTGAAACAAGTACCCCTTAACTTCCTCCTTTCACCACTAATTTACACTTCATTCTTATAGGAATTCCTATCATTCCTCCTATACTAATCGGTGTCCTTAAATTCAGGCTCATGTTTACTATGATCTTTAGTAGATCTACCTCTACCTCTTTGAAATCTTCCACCTTTGCCTGTTTTTATTTTCTCATGCCTTCTATTAAGCTTCTCTTCATCCTTTAAGGCCCACTTATAAGCCTCTTCCACACTCCTAATCTACACTAGACTAAATTCATCTTGGATTGACATCCTCAGACCATTAAGGTAGTGAGAAACTTGTTCAACTTGATCATATACATGACTAGATATGATGTTCAACTTGTAGAACTCCTCAGTATAACTCTTAACACTTAAAACTCTTTTCTTCAAGTTCTGCATTTTTTTAAACAAACTTACTTGATAGTCCTCAACGAAAAACTTACCTTTTAACTTGGTCACCATACTATCCCATGATTTAATCTTATATTTACCTCTTCATTATTGATTTTTCTGCAAATATTCCTACCATAGGGATGCATGTCCCTTCAACTTGGTGCAAGCATCCTTCCCCTTCCTTTCTGCATTAGTCCCTTCAAGCTCAAAATACTTATCCATCTCTATGAGAAAATATATCAACTCATCAGTAACTAGGTTACCTTGATAATTGGATGTGTTGAAATGAGGTCTCTGATTAACATTAGTCAATTCCCTAATGGATCTTTACTCTTGTTGATTCAACTCTGGTTGTGCTTCTTGGTTATCTCCTTCTACTGCTTCATTCCTATCATGTCCATCCCCTTCTTCATCACTTGCATCTTCTATATGTTGTCCTCTCCTCTAGGTTCTCTCTACTACTTCTAATCTTGCATATATTTGCCTTAACAAATCCAAAATAGATGGATCTGCATGTCCTGCTCCACCTCTAGCATTTCTCCTAGCCATCTTCATAATCTATAGTCATCGTAGTTTGGATCCTTTCAACTGCCACCCCACAAGAAAAGCCTTAAGGATACAAAACCATGCTATGATATAAATTGATGCAGTCAAGGATGGAGAAACCTCAAAATATCAGTCTGATTCTTGTAGCCAACACAACACAAAAGAAATAACAAGAACGATAAACCAACAATGAGAAAATGAGAGATCAACCTTCGATTATGATTAGTGAATCAATTACAATAGATCTAAAAAATGTAGTCTCACATGCCAGACATACACCCCTTATTAGATTAGAAATCTCTTACAAAACCTATCCAAGATGTGTGATATAATATTATGAAAACTCTCTTCTCCCATAGGAACAAGTCCATAAGCTTAAATAACAATTACAATCATTGGTCGGCCTAGTAAAGATCACATTTTCCAAGAATAAGAAAATTTGTTACAAAAATTAGGCTAGGACCCAAAAAAACTGGATCAACCTTGAATTAAAATAATAATAGACATGATCAAACAAATAATTCTACCTCAAATGTAACAATGAGATGGTACGACCGCGCTTGGAAAAACCAACCGAAAGATCGAGAAAAATATTGGAAACCCAACCACTGATCGGTAACATGAAGAAAAGTACACTCCTGCAAAGAAGTTGCAATAAATCTTGCACGATGAAACCAAATGAGGTGTAGCCATAAAAAAATGATCCAACATGAAGCCATGAACACATATCCATAACTGCGATGAAAAGGAACAAGTAAAGATCTATTACCAAAAGAAACACCAGACTGAAAGAAAATAGACTAACAGCTAAAATAAAAAAAAATTGGTTGATGCAAGATTGCTTAAATCCCAATATGCTCCTGCATCAGGTCCACCTTCCATCTCATTTGTGACTATGTCACTAATTCCCCTTCCTACTATTGCCATCCCTATCACCCAAGTGAGTGCAGCCATAATTTTTGCATCCATCTTGGAATTGAGCGCACCTTTTGCAAAGCTCACCCTAAATCCAAATCCATTTTCCACACCCAAGGTGACCCAAGAATTAACCTTCAACACCACTCCAATGGTGATCTTAAGCTCAGTCTCTTTTGCTCTTCTGCTAGTTCCATCAGGCATAGTCACCACTCCCGTTTATACCTTACAAACCCCTCAAACCATCCCTCTATTCTCTCCAAAAATAATGGCTTTGTCGTTGTAGACATCAGAAATGGTTACAATCCCCTACCCCCTTCCACTCAAAGAACCATTTGTCAGGAAATACATCCCTTTCTATGGAGACTGGAAGCAACAGATTGACATGAGAATGCTGGCGAGAGCTCAGCGAATGCAGAAAAGGAAAGGAAAAGATGCTTTAACACTCACAACACCTAAGATGTAAATTGTTTTAGTGATGAGAAACAACAACTATTGATTGATAATATGTAGCCCAAGGTAATAAAACCTTTGGGAGAAATGACCCCAAATGATTATGCAATTAGAGGCGTGGGGGTCAACTTGAGAAAAGAACAATTGGAAGATAGGGTAGATCTCATCAAAGAGGCCCATAGAATAATGTCATTGTACTATGTGAAGAAGGCCCAAAAGCTCGACAAGAAAACTGAGGAGCTAGCAGGGTAAAAGCTATCAATTATCACTTCTTATTCAATGAAAAATACCTAGAGGCCAAGACCAAACAGCTCAAGACACATGTAATTCAAGAGAAAACTGAGAAGGGCATGCTTCAGGTCCAAGTGCAAAATGTATCTACGCAGCTGCAACAAGAGGAGTAGGAAAAAAGTGAGTTTTTGAATAAGCTCACTTATAAGGATTCAGAGCTAGCCCAGATGCAGGCTAGTATTCAGAGAATGACATAACTCTGGGATCAAATAATGATTTTGATGATGAAGAAGGAGCACATGGAGAAGGAATTGGGAAAGGCATAATCGCTCCTTGCATAGGAATAAGATAACAAATTCAAAGAATAAAAGAGCTTAAGCGATAAGATAGTAGAGGTAGATAAGCGCAAGAAGGAGCTGGAAGCCTTTTTGAAGAAGGAACAATATGAGCTCACGTAGAGTACAAAACAAGTCATGGATAAGAGCATTGAGTTGAATAACCTATAGTTGCAGGTAACCAATGTAGAAAAAAGGAAAAATCTCTAGTTTAAAGTCTTGCAAAAGTAGAGGTAGAAAACCAACTTTTGTCCCAAGGTGCCTCAGTTCCTCTGCCTCCTCCTGATTGGTTCCCCATTTTTGAGAAAATTCTTTTAACATAGTGGGAGAAAATCAAGCAATTAATTATTCCCTGCAAACCCACCTTCTAATTCCTTAAGGAATCTCATTCTTTGCACGCAATATTCAATCCTTCCATCGATCAATTTTCAGGATTCACAATACCCAAGTTTTCAAGCTCTCAACATTTTTCTAGCTAGGTTTATGCGATGCCAGACCAAGATCTTATTGTGATCAAGTTTTCAGAATGGGGCTCCATTATCTACCACCTCAAATCAATAATCAATTGTCACAGGGAAGTTTTGTGGACTCAAGCCACTCTTTCAATTTTTGAGGCCACGGTGGTGAGGGTGAGGGGAAGATTCATAGAATTTAGGAAATAGGGGTTTTTGTCCCCCTTTGTTGTAGATGATTCAGTCCTAGAGCCAAAAGAGCTAGTGGAGGCCATAGACTAGCAACTAAATCATTTAGACCTCCTGACACTTCTTGCGGACCCTGACCCAACATTTTTTGAGAATTTTCTCCATCCCATCGTGCGGCTATAAGTGCTTTTCAAGTCATATTTTGGTGACCTCAACTCCATTTCCTTCCAGGAGTTGATTGATTTCGACTAGGAGTACCAGTTCTTGAATATTTTGGATTTACCCATGGAAGAACAATGGAAACCCCTGCAAGCTTCCATCGACAATTTCTTAGGCATCCATGTGTGAGGGGAAATGTTACCCCTTTTGGGGAATCAAAGATTCAAGGTTCCTACCTAGCAGGCAATATTCCCCCCAAAGTTGCCAGGAGCTATAAATAATATTTTTCCCCTCCTGCAAAGGAGCACTCTTGCATTACCCCCTTATTCTTTATCCTTTATGGTTCCCATTTAATTAGGCATCATGTGTCCTACCACCTGTCAGCATGAAATGCATTTTGGTGCGGTTTGTTTCACTTTATTCCCTTCTACCCGCTTGAGCACCTCATGTTCGCTTATGGCTAGCCATACATTATTTTTGTAGTGAACCTAGTTCTTTCAAAGCCAGGAACCTTGTTATCTCACGGGCCTTTTGATGAGTTTAGCATTCTTAAGCCATAAATTTTAACATTTTTGTGTCATGTTTCCCTTTCTTTTCCTATCAAGTGCTTTTGTTTGAAGATCCAAATCTTTCGAGGAAGAGGTATAAATTGAGGCTTCACAGGGGTTATAAGACCGCAAATTTTCAAGAAAATGAGACCACACGCTTGTCAAGCATGCATCCTCCTGGTTGATGAATTAACACACATGTCTGAATATCTACAAATTTGGAGTTGCCTTAGCTACAAGATGATTCTTCTTTCAAGAGTTGTCATGATCAGAGGTTAACAGTAGGAAAAGTCAGAGGCCTTGATGAAGAATGTTTTCTCTAATGAATCATGATATGCAAGACGCCTCTCCTCCAGGGCCGGCATTGAGAGAAACTTCTATGATCGACCAAGTGTGTGGCACCACATCTTTCTAGGGGTCATTTTTTGTCTCAAAATTTTGAGTCTTTGGGTTTCTCCTTCTCAACATTATATAACGATGTATTTTGCAATGAAAAAGGAACCAGAGAAATTTTGAATTCTCGTTATTATTGAAAAGATAATATTTTTCCTTAGAACTATATATATATACTTTAATCAATAAATACAAATCAATCATGAATTTTGGCCCTTTTGTGTATCTTAAGATTCAATATGCACTTGCATTTTTTTGTGTTATTGTTTAAAATTTAGTGTTAGCATCTATGTTACAAGTTGAAGTAGATTATGCTATTTTAAGCTTCTCTATTTCATAAGTATTATTGTATGCTTCACTTTATGTTTGTGAGTAAAGAGGTTTTGAATGAGTGTGTTTATGTTTTAAGTTGTCATTTTCATAGTTTACCTCAAGATTTCAAGTCTGAAATTGTAGACACCAAAAAATGGACAAACTTGCGAGCTCACATTTAATCACTAATTATTCCTCTATTAATTAAATTTTTCTTTAATTGTTTAATTAATCGTCTTAATTCTGTTGTCCTAATCTTTTCATTATTTAACCATTTCTCAATAATTAATTAAATAATTAATCTTATTTAATCAATTGGTCTTTATCAGTTAATTAAATTCAATTTCTAAATTTCCATAGTTTAAATAATTATCAATAATTATTTAAATTAGATAATTATTTCTTCTCAATTAAATTAATAACCCAAAATTAATTTCATTTCATTTCTGACTAATTTCTATTTAATTTCATTTAATTTTGATTTAATTCCTGTTTCTTCTAAATTAGTTTTTAAATTTAGTTCAATTCTAAAATCTTCCAAAAAATAGAAAAAAAAATCATGGGGAATTAAGCATTCTAAAAGTAAAAAAGAGCTTTAAATCAATAAAATTATTTAGTTATCCTCAAAATTAGAAAATTGAAAATCATTCTTTTAATCAAAAAATCAATTTAGTTTATTTTCTCCAAAATTAATTTATATTATCTTCCTTCTTTTTCTCCTTGAAAATAGGAATTTCTTCATTTTCACTCCATCTCTAATTATCTTGTCCATCCAATCTTCTTTCATAGGATCAATCTCAACCATCGATCAGTTTGAAATATCTATATAAACCATCTTCAAACCCATATGAAAGGACCCTGATTTCAAATTTATAAGCACAATCTTTATGCAGGTTTTGGAGTTAATTGCGATCAATACATCAATCATTTTACCATATTTCTCAAATCTTCCAAGTCAAAGTGTTGTCAATATCAACTCTGAGAACCATTCAAACAACCTTTCAAGAGAAGAAGAGAAGCAACAGAGGCTTGAATTATCCATTGGTTTGCGCTTAATTGTTTATTTGATTTCCAATAGATTAGATTTCATTTATGTTTTTTGTGTGGCTTTATGTTGATTATTAGTTCATTCTTTGATTAGTCCAGTGTTCTTAATCCTCCATCTAAGCTTGTGCATATTTTACCCAATACATTTTAGTGAATCCAACGTGAATCAACAACTAAAAAATCCCTTGTAGATAACTAAAATAATTTTTAGTCTCAGTCGTATGGCCGAGATTAATTTAGTTCCTTTTATTTTACTTTGTTCTATTTTTTTTGCAATCTCTTGTGCTATTTCGCAACTGTCTGTTTATTATTGCGACTGATTTCTATCTTTTCACATTTGATCTTGGTTATTTCACAACTGATACTGTAATTTCATAATTATTCTGGTTATGCTTCTAATAAGTTTTGCAAGAATTTTGCAATTGACAAAGTTATTTCACAATTGTCTGCATTATTTTTCAATCGACAAAGTTATTACACAATCAACAGAGTTATTTTGTAATCAACAGATTTATTTCACAATCAACAAATGTATTTCGCAATTGAAAGTTCTATTTCACAATCGTTTGTTTATTGCCGTGATTGAAATTTTCAAATTTTGTAATTATCAGCATCCAAAAAAAAATTTAAAGTATAACATACATTTTAAATATGTACTTTCAGGATGTTTGAGAGTGATTTGAGATCTCTAGGAGTTATAATGCAAATTCTATATTTTAGAAGATTTTAAAAAATTTCAGACTTAGTCAAATTTCAGGATTCAGCATGCGTTACTAACCTTGTTGTTTCAGCATGTGACTCTTCAAAAGAAAATACGCTTGTCAAAGACCCTATTGTTTTAACATTTTTCTTGCAGGAGGGGAGGGCTTGAAACATAAGACAAATGCAAACTAAAAATAAATTCATTTCTATGTTTTATTCTTTTCTTCTTATGTTAGTCATAAGAATATTTGAATTTGGGGCTTTAAAATGAAAATGTGTTTATTGTGTCTGGGAGAAGCAGTTGTGGTAGGAGATTATGCTCTCACTTCTTTAGGTGATCAAAAATCTAGACCTTCGATTGTTATCCATTTACTTTTATGCATTCACCTTTAGCAAGCATGTTGTTTGAGGAAACAATATCATGAGAACGACTTAAGTGCGAACAAGGTAAAGCCAACATCTTCCAACCCACTATATAAAAAATCCTTCTTAAGATTAAAGTCTCAAGGGATGGGTGCATTAATTCATAGAGATATAGGCCTAAATCATTCTTTTGTAACTATGAGGGGTGTATTCTAACAGATGCCTTTAATAGACTCCATGGAGTAGCAGCTTACCCGGTTCACCTCCAAAAAATTTCATAATATTTTTCCAAGGAGGGGGAAGATTATATCATGAATACACCCACCATATCTATCTCCTTGAGCATTTTAAAGTTGATAATATGGCATTGGAGGTCTCATTACATAGTCTCCTTTGACCTTATTCTTCATAGCTCTCACAAAAGGCAAAAATACGGGCGCCCTTTCAGGGGTGAAACTATTGTGTGAGCCAAAGAGATACCAAGTTGTAGGAAAAGGTTTTGAGTACTAAGCTAATTCCCTAGGATTAGATTGTTGGTTCTGTCTGTATGTGTGTTTTACTAGTGAAAATGAAGTATTTTTCGAGACAACATAACATACACTCATTGTTTAAGAATAGAGACAAAGATAATTGTTTTCACGTGTTTTCTATGTGTGTGCCATAAACTATTTGAAAAATCTTCTTATACTAACTCAAACATGTTGAGTATCTAGGATGGCAATAACTGTTTGTTTCAGAAAATGTATAACCTCACTATTCTAGAGTTTTTTATCAGAAAAATTAAATTGCAATCAAATTCTCAAACTGTATCATTCTTCTATAATCGACAAAAATTTTCCGCAATTGTCTATGCATTTCTGCAATTGGTCCTTTTTTTACCACAATTGTAGTGTTTATTACTACAATTTCCAGAATGTTTCCGCAATGGATCCTACATTCTATCACAATTGACTGAAGTTTATCGTAATTGACTAGAACAACAATAAGATCATTTTTCAAAATAGTCAGTGTTGGTTTGTCAGAATAATTTATTTTATCAGTCCAGAACCTCATAAATTCTTCTATGTAGTGTGAAAGTCAGTGTACTTACTCTAGGAGATAACAAGTATCTAGTGAAATATCAAACTTTTACAATCTCCTTTCTCAAATAGTTTCTAATTTTATTTAGCATTGATAATTTAACAGTTCAGCATAGATTATCTTGATCTCATTATCTCAGTCTCATCACTATTTTATAATGACTCTATCTCATCTCAAACAAGAGTCATATCATACTTGTCATCATCAATCTCTAAGATCAAGAGAAATCAAAGTTTGTTCTTGGAATTACCTTTGTTAAATAGGAACTAGAACTCTCTTTGAGAGGTTGTCCCTTTTTTTGTTTACGCCACTCATCTTGGTTAAATCCTGGATAACATAATGTCATTTACATCTTATAAAGGACAAACTAATAGGTCATAGGCTAGAAATCAACTAGAGGAATCATATGTTAATGCTTTCCCTCCATGGGAAGAGGAACCAAAAATCAATCATTTTACATATATGGATCCTTCTTTGTATACTAAAAACATATCTACAAATTCATATGTCTCTCATTGGAAAACTATTTTCTAAAGCTGTCACAAAAGAAGAATTAGAAGACATACAACAAGATGACTATTCTTCACGAGTTGTAAATGTTGTAGTTGAAGATTCTTAGCAATGCAATTAGACAAAGGAGTAAAAATTCCATCTAGCTTTTATGTATCTACGATATGGCCATAAAATCCATTAGAGGGTCATAATACAACTAGGAATTATCAATTTAATCCTATCATATCCCAAATAATGTCTATTCCAATATCAACCCAAAAAATAACATCACAAGTGTCTTCTTCACCAATGGGCTCTTCAACTTAGGCTGGTTCGCCTTCTACCCAAAACATGACAAGTGCTCAAACAAGTTCATCAATGATCTCTGGTTTATCTTAGGCAATGACATCATTCCCTTTTACATCAAGTGCTCAAATTGCAACATCAACTACTCAAACAAGTTACAACCCATTTACATGGCAATTTGTCCCTACTAGACTTGGGCTTAGCTCATCATAGCAAATAGGATCAACCTCTGTCATTTCTACTTTTACTCAACATCCTCCAAGGGTTAGATCTTTGTTTCAACAAAGGCTTCAACATCAAAAACAACAACAACAATAACAACAACCCAAGACTCAATATGTACCTCTGTCACATACATCTGGAAATCAATACCACATTCCTAGAAGATCATATATTTCAATACATTCATTTCAAAGACAAAGTCTCATACTAGGTATTGGATCATGATCAAATGTTGGAAATATTCCCCAGTCCCAAACTGATATTATGATACAACAAAATTTTTGCAATGCAACTAGCAAAGAATTCTCTAATGTGTCCCACATGATTGGTCTACCCAAATTTGATAAAAATAGAGGAAACACCAATCCCGTGGATCACATTAGAGAATTCTTTGCTAGTTGCATTGAGGTAGCACATGATGAAACATATCTTATGTGATTATTTCCCCATAGTTTAGTTGGACTAGTAATGGAATGGTTCTCTCACTTGCTTCATGGTATCCAATCTTGGGGGGACCTAGATGAAATGTTTGTTTCTCATTTTCATTACAACATAGAACACAAGATTAGCATTAAAGATCTTTGTGATATCAAAAAAAGGAAGGTTATTCCTTCTCTAAATTCCTTCAAAGATGGAGAAGTACTACTAACTGAATTGATATGATGTTCCTGAACATGACCTTATAGTCATGTTTGTTGATAACCTTTTCCCAGATATGAAATTCACTACAGAGCTACAACTTGCTCCAAGTTTCAAATAGTTAATTGAACAAGGAATTTGATGTGAGAAAATATTTATTAGGAGAGGTACCCTTTTTGATCCAAGTAAGTCAAACACCACCAAGAATTATAATGATAAACCTAAGTGGTGGAATAAAAACAAGAATGTTACTAATGATGGTGTCACTGATGTTAAGACCGTCAAATATGTGCAACCTAAGATCTCATTGCAAGGGGAATCAAAACTAAATCAAACCCCTATATCTCATAAACCTTTGGAAAATTCTCAAGTACAAATGCAAGAGTCAAATAACCAAACGGCTAATCTCACACAAACCCAACCTAATGTTCAACGTCAACAAATGATACCTTTTTTTAAGCGCGAATATACACTCTTAGGGTAACCAATTGAAGAGGAAATCAAGAAGTTAATCAAAATTAATATGTACACCTTACCTAAGATTAAATAATTTGAGCATGGTTTTGTTAAACCTAAGTGGTGGAATGACCATGATTTATGTGAATATCACCATGTTAAGGGTCATAAAACAATAAACTGTTATCAGTTGAAGAACACTATTCAAGACTTAATTGAACAATGGATAATTGATGTCACTGATGTTCAACCCAAAGGAAAAATAAATTACAAAACTTTCAAGGATCCTTTTCATAATCATAATAAGGGTAAGACCCCTACGTCTAGTGGATACTTTAAAAAAAATTCAATTATACCTATGCTACCTCTGATAACACAATAAATTGTCTTAACCTTGTAGAATGCCAGATTGCAACCATCAATATTAGAGATAATAAATATAAAGGCGCAATTACAACCCACCACTCCAAGGTTTTCCTACAAGGGGCACGTCATAATTTTACTACACCTGCAACTATTTCACAACTTCCCAATCCATAACATAGTTTGGTGTATTAGCTTAAGTATACTCCCACTTAGATATCTGTCTTCGATTTTTTGCGAATATCCCCTAAACGTAAGAAAGAATTGGACTTGGCCCTTCAAAATGCAATTGTCCATATGGACATATCCCCTAAGAACCTCCAAACTATGGTCAATTACATTGCTTCTAATAAACATGCCACATTTATTGACCACGATATTCCTTACCATAAACCTCTACACAATGATCCCTTGCATTTTCTTATCCAAGTGCATAAACACACAATCATACGAGTCCTCATTAATGGTGGGGCTGGATTAAACATTTTTTTCTCTAAAATTAATAAAGACCTTGGGATATTCAGACTCAAGCATTGATACCACTAGACACATCAATATTAGAGATTATGATAAAGAGGAAAGATCATCCAGAGGTATCCTTATTTTACTTGTCAAGATAGGGCCAGTAGTGAAGAACATTCCATTTTAGATCCTAGACCTTGAACTAGGATATGACATGTTACTGGGTAGACCCTGGATCCATCGAATGCAAGCTGCACCATCTACCTATCATCAATGTATCAAATTTCCTTATCAATGTACAAAATAATTATAGAAGGAGATCCAAACCCCTTCCAATATTGCAATAGTCTAAGGGGTAGTACAAAGAGCCAAGAACCATTAAATCAAGAAGTAAGTGTGCCTTCTACATCTGGTTCGATTCACAAAGACATACCAGGGACAGGAATTAAAATATCAGTCCAAGACAAAGGATTCAGTGAATATCTCTATGAGGAAGATTTTATTGTTACTAAAATGCCTTGGTCACCAAGATCCTAGGGTGGTCCAAAGACAATAGAAAAAATAGAACTATTTCTTTTCAAATGCCCACCTACCACATTTGTTAAATGGGGTGATTTGAGTCAGGAAGATCCCTTTGATTTTGATATCAACACATTGTTAGAACAAGATCCTCAAGAAATACCATTAGGATAGTTACCTTTTAATTATTATGGACCTAGATACACTATGTTATATTGATTTGCATATGACAGAACCAAAAATTTTAGGGAAAACACAACAAGGAATAGTTGAACTATCATTTCTGCCTACTTAAAAGAACAAGAGAGTGTTGGGTTACGACCAGTCTAGAAAAAGGGTGGTTCTTCAAGGTGTTCAAGAAACCATAAATCCAAACTGGGGACAAGATCATGAATATTCCCAGATTAGTAACATACTTCCACAAACATTGCCACGAGAATTGGAAACTACAATCTCTGAAATGTCCCATTAATGTAGAGTACACAACGAGAAGTATAGTAATGGGTCTTTCTCTTCTTCAATACCCCATGGTTTCAAAAAGATCTGATCCCTTGGATAAATTTGAAAAAATTTCTTCTAAAAAATAAGTGTGGTTGGACACTTTTCCAACTTCTCAACAGTGATCAATACTTCAACCAATGTTCTCCAATATTGAGACTTAGGGACACTAGCCCTATTATAAGCCAAATTTTGGAAAACTTCACTAGTGGCTTCACACAAACCAAACCAAGGTTGGAGCACCTTAATTATGATGTAATGATTGGGAATTAACCCTCACATTGATCCTTCATCTTCTTCAACATGCCAAACCCTGACTGTCCTAGAAATCCTAGTAGGTCTTTCCAACTAGTTTTTGAAACACAACTCTTCTTCTTGGTAGAGCTTATGAAATCTAAGGTTATATTTAGACACCCTTTTGGAATTTATGTAGATCCTCAAAGTATTAATATCCAACTCCACTCCTGTAGCATCTAATCCTCACTAAGTTCTTAGACCTAATTGGCCAAATTAGGCTTGGATATCAAACCAAGTGATAGGAAATAGGTTCATGGCGTTGATACGGCCTCAAACACCTTCTACACACTCCAACTAACACAAATACACCTTCATTTTTCTTCTACCAATCAAATCTTCAAACTACTAAATTTTTTATACCTTCTCCTGGCTGAATACATTGAGATATTTAGCCTAGGACTCGATGCAAACATGCCTTACCCTATGAGCCACATTCTGAGCCTTTGGAATCCATAAATATACACTCCTAAATTGCATTTTCCAAAAGGGTAATGAATTTCACTAGTGTAAATGAAAGTTAGGTCCCCATTTTTTAAATGGGTTTCTTTTAGACCTCTTCCTGAGATAGTCTTAGAAAATTGATTCAAAAACACTCCTACACAGTCAGATTGCTCAGAAAAACTCTTCATCTTACATTGATTTTGCATCAGAACTTAAATTACAATTCTCTACCCTCTTGGACTCAAAGAAACAACTTAAATTATCATCATATGTGAAGCCAAAATGATCCAAATCCAAGTATGACCGTTGGTCTTCCACTTTGCATCTCTCAAGAAACATTTTGAAAGTTTCTTAAGCAACATTTACATCTTTTTTGTAAAATTTTGCAATTTTGGCACTTTTTGCATTTTGAGAGCTTAGGTTAAGGATTTAACCTCTAAACCTATCAAAATATGTTTAAAATGACTCAAATCTAATGGAATCAATACTTAAACTCATTAAAACATAAAACAACACCTAAATCAACTTATTGCTATGGACTAATGATCCCATTGGACTAAGGAATCACAAGTCTTATAGATGTGCATTAGAGTTCCTTGACCACACAAGTGGATCCAAACCAAAATATGATGATCTCAAGGATTCATCTAGTTATTACAATCACATAAAACATGAAATATGAGACTGTCTCTGATCTAGTCATGGGTGCACTGCACCATACTCCGCAAGGCAAAGAGAACTCAAGTCCCTTGAGTTGGGATGTCTTCTAATGTGAATCTAGATTTCTTGATGGATTCAGGAGTCAGCCAAGTAGCATCTTCCAGAGAACAGTGTCTCCATTTGACTAAGTACTCATAGAATGTGGATCTCCTAGTTTGTTTTCATATCCTCTTATCTAGAATGCATTCAATTTCTTGCAAGGGTGGTTGGGGTAGTTCTTGTATCTCTTTTTCATGTTGAATAATTTGATCACCTACAACACACTCATTAGTAATAGGAACCTTGTAGGAATATAGATCACCCACATTAAAGATTGAGGATAAACCAACATTGGAAGGTAACTCAATTTTGTATGCATTATTTCCAGATTTCTTCAAGATTTTGAAAGGGCCAATATTCTTCATCATGAGCTTGGTATACTTGTCTTTAGGTAGTCTTTCCTTATTTAAGTGAACCATGACCATGTCTCTGACCTTTAACTGGACATCCATCCTCTTGACATCTACTACTTGTTTGTATTTCTTAGAGGTATGTTGAATTATTTCCTTGACTTGTTGATGTATAGTCCTCATGAATTCTACAAAGTCATCAGCTTGAGAACTCCTTTCACCAAGATTATAAACGTCTCTTAACTAAATCACACCCCCAGGATGTGAACCATATAAAATTTGAAAAGGGCTAAACCCTAAATTCCTATTGATAGAATCATTATAGGATAATTATGCTTGTGGAAGGATGGAATCCCATGATACCTCATACTCCTTAGTTAGACATCTTAGGAGATTACCCAAGGATCTATTTATGATTTTAGTCTACCCATCTGACTTAGGATGGTAATTAGATGTCAACTAGCTGAAAAGGAAGATATAGAAGGTGTTCAAATAAAAATTAAAGGGTGTATTAACAGAATTGAGAGAGCCCAAAAAGAATTGACTATGAAAGGTAGAGTGCCCATACAGATCCTTTGAGATAAAACTGATTATTGTTATTATGCTATTCAAACTGTCTATAGAGTATTGGGGATCAAAATTTGGATCTTTGTTTAAGATGAGCAATATCTTTCTATAATCTAACCAATCATAAATCTTAAATTCCATAAGATCAAATCCAATAGTGAATACCGACAATGCTCCATGTATCAATCATGATTCCGTAAAGTGCAAACAACAACAACCACCATAATAATACTATACATGTCTTTATTCATCCATTATAAAAAATTAGTTTTCCAACTTTGAATATACTTTTAATTGTTCAACGTTGAGTTCCAAATAGCAAAGATGTTTAAGGATAATAATCAATGGATGAAGGGGGCTATTCTAATGGGCCTGTAGGATGATCATGCCCTCCCACAACTATCAGTAGTTGAGTTGATTCCTGGTAGCACTATCCATCAGGAATCCCTACTATTCTATTATATAGGAAAGTCTTTGACATGTTAGAGGTCCCATCTCTGACAACTGGACAAGGAGAATAGATGGATGCTGACGTAACATGAGTTTAGTTGGATAGCTGGAGGCAGGGAGACTATTTTCCCTACTATTCTATAGGAAAGAAATTTAAGGAAGGAATAATATATTTAGGGGGAATTTTAGGGAGGGAAACCTAGCCTATAGAATGGTAGGGATTGAACTAAAATAAGAAAGGACAACCAGTGCATAGGAAGGAGTTACCCAAGGGTACTAATATTATGTTGTGCCAAGGAATATTATACTATACCAAGGATCCTTCTAATATTCTAGGATGGGAGGTGGACTATTGTACTACATATAGAATATAGAAAGAGTCTCGGAGAGAGAGGTTTGACCGACCACCGACCTCCTGCCCATATAGTGTGATTCTCAACCTATTTAGACAAGGCCCCCAATAAGGAAAAAAATGGAATTTTTTTATCTGAATGGTTGTCCATAGAATAGTAGGGTGACCACTTAAAAGATATTCATAATATGTTGGGAGGTTACTCTAATATGATTGGAAGCAAGCATGATAGGAGCTGGAATCATATATATTGGCTATATTCGGGTCAAAAGAAAAATATGTCATTTGCTTTCATTTAGAAGAGTAAGGAATCCCCTTTAGAATAGTAGGGTCAAATGAATAAAATCCCAATATGCCACCAGATAGCTTAATGAATTATCTAATTCTCTGGGGCCCTTTAGAATAGTAGGGGTTGGGGGAATCCTTCATTTTATTCAAATTACGGCCATAAGAAACTATAGATGGAATCCTTCCCTAAAATAATAGGCAAAGGGGGACCCTGACCCCTACTATTTGAAGGGGAAGGGCTCCCTTTCATATTATTGGAAAGGGCCCCTTCTCAAATTATTCACCCTTTTAGATTATTGGTTGGGCCCACTTTCAGATTATTGGTTGGGCCCGCTTTCAGATTATTGGTTGGCCGGGAGGGTATGTATATTGCATGTTGGTGCAGAGGTAGATAACTATTCAAAAACTATATGGGGGGTGGGGGTGGGGGGGGGGTAGATTGGCTTGGGAAGGGGTGGG
>MU223999.1:1311235-1354869 GCA_018584345.1 Thuja plicata
AGGCTATATTTGATTCCCACCCACCCGGTATAACCCCCCACCCATCCCCACACATGATCTGGGGGCCCCTACTATCTATGGACCTAGGGTTGAGGCCTATAGAAACTATGGGGGTGTCTAAGAAACTTCATGAGTGGAGATAGGATTCCTCTCTCTCTCCCAACCTGCTCTACCTATCCATTGGTCAAGAAGGGGGCGGGCCATTGCTTGCACAAATGGATAGATAATAAATAATATCTATCTGTTGGGGAGATATTTGTATTACATATAGAATCTAGATCTCCCCCCCCTTTCCCTCTCCTTCTATTGTGTAGTTTAGTCCCTACTCTAGAGAGAGAGAGAGAGAGAGAGATAGAGAGATAGAGAGAGATAGAGAGAGAGAGAGAGTATACTCTGTAGATTGTTAAAAAAGCTTTTTAATATGGGTAAATCCCATCTAGAAATAGAATTCATAAAAGATTCATTTATATTCATCAATTCAAAGTTCTTTTGAATCATAAAAGTGATCTGTAACATATGGGTCCATAGATATGGATAGATAAATCTAGATATGAAGATAATGATTGTATCATATTGATATATATTTTTTACCACTGGGAGGAAAAGTTTTATATCTCATAATGGTCCATTAAGCACCTATCAGATATTTCATAATAAGGGCCCTACTATTATAAAGGGGTTGGCCCTTTTGGGAGCTAGATCTTCATCGACTGCATAGTCAACAAAATCTACGAAGTCAATGAGTTCTAACCCAGATACTCGATATAGAGCTCCAACTATATATTGTTTGTGAAAAGGGAACCATTTTATATACTAGTCACAAGGGAATAGAAAGGACATGGTCGTACTCCTGACTCTAGCTATTGAACCGGATCTTATTTGAGTGGATCACCATAATAAAACAGAATCCAGAGAGTCGACTGATGCATCTATACTATTGAGAGAAAGAGAAGATGAGACTAGTTAAAAAGCTACCCTTGTAGGTCAGTCCCATAGAATTGTAGGGCCCATAGAATAGTAGGGGATTCTTTTGATCCAGCTGTAGAGATAGAGACAGAGGTGGGTGCATTTGACCGAGTGAAGGCAGTAGTGGAAGAAACAATCCCAATATGTTTCTTTTGGAATAAAAAGTGTACGAGGAAAGTATACTGCGTATAACCTAAAAAAAAGAGTAAACATGGTAGAGAATATCTCATCAAGTTCAAGAGAACTGACTTGACTCATTATTACTATGCTTACTCTTACATAAAATATCAATTTAAGGAAAAAATAAGTGGATAAATGAACCCCAATATGTTGAATCTTGTTTGTTAAATCTCATTTTAACATTTGATCTAATTTTTGAGTCAGAGATATTCCAAGCCATAATATGCTCAAGAAAATAGTAATTAATGAAAAAAAAAGGCTCTCCAACTTGAAGGTACGTCGCAGCTTGCTTCATTTTTTCTCCTACCCCTTTTACCTTCATTCTTGGTGGTTATAAAACTAGATACGGTACTAGGTGTCTACCATTCTAATGGGAAAATGCAATGTAGAATAAATGCAGCGTACTCCCTAACTGGAAAATATGCAACCTTTTGAATTGGTTATAGAATGAGCTACTACTATTTAACAACCTAGTCGACTTGGTATCTTAGGTGGGTTGACTTGGTATCTCAGGTGGGGTCGACTGTCTAAAAAGTGCCAGGGTGCGGGTGGGGTTGGACCAGCGTAAATTTTTAGAGGTAGGGGTGGACAGTTTAAAGGTAGGGGTGGACCAAAAAGAGGATGGAGTGGACTAACCACACCATTGTTCCAAGTATCTTCCATAGGGTATGGCAGAAATGTCCCAAAAAATTTGGATCTCTATCTAAGACAATGGTGAGAGGTAAACCATGGAGTCTTACAATTTCTTTGAAAAATAACCCTACAATGCTTGAAGCATCATGTGTAGTCTTGCAAGGTAAGAAGTGTGACATCTTGGAGAGCCTGTCCACAACTAAAGAAACACTATCATAACCTTATTTGGTCCTTGGGAGACCCAAAACAAAATCCATGCTAATTGAGTCCCAAGGTTTGCTAGGAATTGGTAATGGTGTGTACAAGCTTGCATTGGAACTTGTTCCTTTTTCTTTTTGACAAATTAGACAACATTCTACAAATCTCCTTACATTAGATTACATATTGGGATAGAAATAGAATCTCCTAACCAATTCAAGTGTATTTTCAAGACCAAAATGACCCGAGAAATATCCACAATGTTTCTCTTTCACAATGTTCTCTCTCATAGAGAAATCAGGGATACAGAGTTGACTTCCTTTAAACAAAAGACCTTCCTAAATCATATATTCTACAAATTTAGTGTGATACTTATCTTCTATTTCTAAGAAAACCTTGTAATTTTCTTTGAAATCTCCATCATTGGGATACATGTATTTTAGGATAGAGATACCTACACTTTCCAAAGTGATTTCTTGTATAGCCAAGTTTCTTCTACTCAGGGCTCAACTACCTTGTTAGTCACCTCTTTCTTATGTTTTATAGTAAAAGTGAATGCTTTCTAGTACTCCATCCACTTGAGGTGTCTGTGGTTCAATTTCTCCCACCTTTTGAGAAAAATCAAAGCATGATTGTCAGTATAAACAATAAATTCTTTGGGAAATAAGTAATTCCTCTACTTCCTAAGTGAGTGAACCATGGCATACATCTCTAAGTCATATGTAGAGTACTTATGTTTTGCTTCATTAAGTTTTTCACCGGAAAAATGCCACAGGTCTCCCTTCTTGATTGAGAACACCCCCAATGGCCCTTTTACTAGCATCACATTCAATGGTGAAGACTTTGTGAAAATTAGGGAGTATTAAGATGGGTTGTTGAGAGACTCTTGTCTTCAAATATTCAAATGACTTGTCTGCAGAAACAATCCACACAATATTACATTTCCTCCCCCCTTTGATAGTGTCTATCATTGGTGCACTCACCCCACTGAAATTGTTGACAAAATTTCTATAAAAACTATCAAGGCCATGAAAGCTCTTTACCTCACTAGAATATTTAGGAGTGGGCCAATTCAATATGGCTTCAACCTTGGAGGGATCCATTTTTATGTTTCCCTTGGAGATGAAAAAACCAAGAAATATCAGTTATTCTTGCAAAAACACACATTTGTCCAAATTGATTCTTAACTGATCCTCATGTAGAATTTTCATCACTATGTCTAGATGTATTAGATTCTCATCCTTATCTTTGCTAAAGATTAATATGTAATCTAAGTAAAAAACAACAAAATGATTGATAAAAGGTTTAAGGACCTCATTCATTAATCTCATAAAGGTGTTAGGAGCATTTGAAAGGTCAAAAGGCATCACCACCTATTCAAAAAATCCCTCATTGGTTTTGAAAGTTGTCTTCCACGCATCCCCTTCTCTAGTCCTAATTTGATGATATCCACTCTTTAAGTCAATTTTGAGTAGTATTTTCCCCTCCTGGACAGTCCATAAGATCTTCTATCCTTGGCATAGGAAACCTATATCTGATGGTTATCCTATTGATGGCTCTAGAGTCAGTACATAACCTCCATGTACCTTCCTTCTTAGGGGCTAGGACTACAAGGACTGCACAAGGGCTTATACTCTTCCTAATTAAGCCTTTATCCAATAATCCTTGAATATATCTTGCAACCTTTGCATTCTTTTTAAGAGTGATTTTATATGCAACCTTATTGGGTAATGTAGAACCAGGAATGAGGTCTATATAGTGACTTATGTCTCCTTTTGGTGGAAAAGTATCTATACTATTATCTGCAACTATCCCTTTGTACTTATTTAACAAATCTTGAACTTCTTTTGGACCAACACTTTTTTGAGGTTCTTGACCTATTGGCATCTCCTTAGCCTTTTTTTTTGGCTTGACTATGATGGAAAAACAAGGTGTATCTCTTTCTTTGAGAACTTGTAAAAACTCCTTCTCTCCTACTAGAATCACACTATTTGTTAAGGCTCTGTCCTTATCAAAATCAGGGAGAGGTGTCATGGTATAACTTACCCCATTTTTTGTCAAGGTGTAGACATTCTTCTTACCCCCATGTTGGGCATCAACATAATATTTCCATGGTCTACCTAGAAGGAGATGGCATACATCCATATTCACAACTTCAAATATGACTTTGTCTCTATATTCTCCTACTTGGAATTCTACCCAACATTGTTCATCTACCAAGGTTTGTTGATATTTATTGAGCCAAGATAATTTATAATGGCTGGGATGTGGTATCTTATTTAACCCAAGTTTACTTATCATTTCATTAGAAATTTTTTTTGTAGAACCAGAATCAACAATAAATTTACAAATTTTACCATGTACCTTGCAATGAGTTCTAAACAAACTCTTCCTTTGTGGGGGATCCTTGTGGGTTGGAACCTTCAAGAGTGTTCTATTGAACATAATACATTCTCCTTGCTTAGGGTCTGTAGGTCTAGATGTAGTAGTATGGTATGAAGTCATACTTTGACAGTCTTAATCATGAGTGAGTTGCACTCTCCTATCTCCTCCTGGTGTGTTGAGGCTTGTACTGGCCTTGCTTGGGCATCTAAAATATTGGTGACCAATCTAACTGTAGGAGAAACACTTTCTAGTGAATACAGTGTTGTTTCTACCTCTAGATATTCCTCTATTATTTCCTCTACCTCCTCTAAAAATTTTCCTGTGATTCTGATCTCTGTCAGGTTCTTGGTGACTTGACTCTTCTTGTGGCCTTGGTGATGATGATCCCCTTAGAACCTTCCTCTTCCTCTTAAATTATTACCTCTTCCTCTATTATTTTTCTCCCCTCTCCTCTTTTGTTTTTCTTCAATCTTCATTGCCATTTGATAGCACTGGTGTACAAATTGAGGGTTAAACAAACTTAATTCATCTTGGATATTGTATTTAAGTCCATTCAAGTACCTAGCAAGCTTTTTCTTTTCATTTTCAGGGATCTTGGCCTTCATTGTGATTTTTTGAAATTCATTAGTATAGGATCCTACATCAAGATCTTTTTGCTTCAAATTTTGTAACTTCTTATGCAGAGTTACCTCATAATCATCTCAGAAAAATTGTCTTTTGATCTTTCTGAGCATCTTCTTCCATGTGTTTATTGGCTCCTTCTCTTTTTCCACTCTCTCCCTTTGTAATAAATTCCACCAACTTAGTGCAGGTCCCTTCATCTTGGACTTGGGAATCTTGGTTCTCTAATGAACATGAATGTGTTCACACTCAAAATAGTTTTATAGGGCTTCTACCCAGTCCATACACTCCTCAGGGTCCATCTTTCCCATAAAAACTGGTAAATCTAGCTTGTTATCTCTCCTATCCATTCTCTCCAAGGCTTCTAGAAGTCTTTTCTCTTTTGGTAAGTTTACCCTTTAAATTTCAAGGCTTTCTTCTTCTTTTTCTAATTCAGAATCTTCGCTAATAGGTCCACTGGTCTGTGAGCTTTTAAACTTTGTAATCTATGCTTCCATCTTCCTATTCTTAGTTACTTGTTCCCTCACACTTTAAGCTAGCTCCACATTTGTAAATTTTTAATCCTCAAAGGCATCTCCTCTTCATTGTCATCAACTTGTTCTACCATTGTTGTTCCCAAGAGATTTCCTAGGATCAGATACCACCTAATCCAGAGTACACAATGAGAAGTATAGTAATGTATCTTTCTCTTCTTCAAAACCCCAAGTGTGGTTTCAACAAGATCTAATCCCTTGGATCAATTTGACACAATTTCTTCTGAAAAATAAGTGTGGTTGGAAACATTTCCAACTTCTCCATAGTGATCAATACTTCAACCAATATTCTCCAATATTGAGACTTAGGGACACTAGCCCTATTTTAAGCCAAATTATGGAAAACTTCAATAGTGGCTTCAAAAAACCCAACCCAAGGTTGGAGAAGCTTACTTATGATGTAATCATAGGGAATCAACCCTCATATTGATCCTTCATCTTCTTCAACATGCCAAACCCTGACTATCCTATAAATCCTAGTAGGTCTTTCCAACTAGTTTTTGAAATACAACTCTTCTTATTGGTAGAGATTATGAAATATAAGGTTATATTTAGACACCCTTTTGGAAGTTATGTAGATCCCCAAAGCCTTAAGATCCAACTCCACTCCTGAAACACCTAACCCTTACTAAGTTCTCAACCCTAATTACCCAAATTAGGCTTGGATATCAAAGCAAGTGATAAGAAATGGGTTCATGGGATTGATACAGGGCCTTAGACACCTTATACACACTCCAACTAATACAAATCCACCTTTATTTTTCTTCTACCATTTGACTCTTCAAAATACTAACTTTGTTATACCTTCTCATGGCTGAATACATTGAGATATTTAGCCTAGGGCTCGATACAAACATGCCTTACCATGTGAGCCACATTCTGAGCCTTTGGAATCCATAAATATACACTCCTAACTTGCATTTTCCACAAGGGTGAGTAATTTTATTAGTGTAAATGAATGTTAGGTCCCCATTTGTGAAACAAGCTTCTTTTAGATGTCTTCCTTAGCTAGTCTCAGAAATTGATTCAAAAACACTCCTGTACAGTCAGAATTTCTCAAAAAAACTCTTCATCTTCCATTGATTTTGTATCAAAACTTTAATTACAATCCTCTAGCCTCTTGGAATCAAAGAAACAACTTAAATCAACATTAGATGTGAAGCCAAAATTATCCAAATCCAAGTATGATCGTTGGTCTTCCACTTTGCACCTCTCGAGCAACATTTACATCTTTTTTGTAATTTTCGTACACTTTGCATTCTGAGACCTTAGGTTAAGGATTTAACCTCTCAACCTATCAAAACATGTTTAAAATGACTCAAATCTAACGGAATCAATACTAAAACTCATTAAAACATTAAAAAAACACCTAAATCAACTTATTATTAAAGACTACTGATCCTATTAGACTAAGGCATCTCAAGGCTTACAGATGCGCCTTAGAGATCCTTGACCACACAAGTGGATCCAAACCAAAATTGGATGATCTCAAGGATTCATCCAATTATTAGAAACACATAAAACATAAAATTTGAGACTGTCTCTGATTTAGTCATGGGTGCACTACACCATCAATCACGTCACATAGTGTTATTGATTGAGTTTCTTATTCTATCTTAAGACTTTTGAATCATTCTTTCAGTGTGTTGTTCTTTCCCAATAGATATACAATTTTTGCATTACTTTCTTTGGAATCTTCATTGTCAAATAGACCTGCAGTGTCTTCTTTATATGAAGTGTTATTTAGCTAAGTTTCCAATTCTTTCCTAGCTTTTAAGGATTTACTTAATTATTCTTTTGCTATCTCAAGCTGCTGCAGTGTCAGCTAGATGTCAATATTATGATTCTCAATGACCTTTCCCAACTTATAAACCTCCATTTCCAAGATCTTAACTCTCAAGTGGTTATACTTCTTCTAAGAGAACAATGCTCTGATACCAATTGTTTGAAGTCTAATATGGGAAAGCAATAACTAAGAGGGGAGGGTGAATTAGATATACAAAACTTTTACACTTCTATAACAAAATTATTCAACCATGTATTCATAAACATAAACTAAAATGTTGTAATAGATCTAACATCTAATCATATCTATAATGAACACATAACACAAAGATTTGGTAACCCAAAAAACCCTTGAAGGTAAAATTGGGGTGGGGATGACACCCACAAATCTTCACTACTGCTGTAATAAAGAGTGCATGTTAGGTCTCCAAAGTTTGATCACTTCGTATGATCTACCTTGTGAGGGGTCTACCTTGTTAATAGTTTACAAACTTATACAATCTACCTTGTTAAAGGATTTAAAACTTACAACTAAGTAAGCACTCAGTTAAGAGATTTATAAAGGCCTGTAAGGACCATTCTATTAAGAGATTAACCCTGATTCACTTGCTAGAATGTATCAGTAACTGATCCTTCGGTCTACACAACAAATGATGATAACAGATCTCCTCTTTCCAACTCTTAACTAATCTCTCAATCTGATATATCTATGTTATTCTCTTGACTTCTCTTCTCGATCACTTTGTCTGGTCAATGCTTCAGCTATGCACAACATACATATACACTCGATCTCTACTCTTCACATTCACATCCATACACATACACACACATATGCATTCTACCATTAGCATTTAAATAATTCCATATATAGATCAGTGATGAAACATCTAGATCAAAATCAACGATCTATATTTATCACCTTTTTCCACTTAGGCATCCCTAATTTTGATTGGTTGCATGGCTTTCATAAGGATCCATGATCACAAAAATAAATCATTATTAATGTATTAAATATCTATAAATGATTCATAAAGTTGGCCAAAATGGTTTACCTAGGTGTTTGAGACATTCCAAACACATATATAAAAACTGTCTTACTCGGCATAAGTAAACTTTGGTGCTTGGTCAATACGATCTCGCTTCGCATAACCATATATTGTCACTCGCAACTAACTCTTCTATGAAACTCATAAATAATTCTTCTCAGAAACTATTGAGTACTCGACGACCACAGACTTTCTTAGTAGTAACTATTTCTCAGTCTCAGCCTTTGTGGAATGGCTCGGTCGTAGTGATGACTGACCAACCTTTCTTTATTATAACTAAGTGTGTGACACTAATAGACAAAAAACTTGGAGATCAACAGATCAGCAATATTAATATTCCAAAGTTATTTTGTCTTTGGTTTTCCTTGATGTTTCAACAACTTAACATTGGCTTCTATAACAAGGTGTGAATACATGAGAAAGGTTTTGTGCTTCTTGTAGTCTTCAAACGTAGGAATGCCATTATTTCTAATCATGTACGTGCACAATCATGTTCCCACAAAAACATCTGAACCTGTTGGATATGTGAACATATCATCATTTGTCATTGGTTGTCTAAGTTTCTAATTTCCTTGTACACAACGTGCTAACCAGTAATCTGATCTCTCATCATTCCCCTATGGTGAAACCAATGAAAAAACATGTCTTGGCTGTAGAAGATCTAAAAGATAGTAATAGTCAAGTGAAAAATCTATGTCATCATTTATTACAGAGAGTATGACAGATAAAGGAGTTAGATAATGTGGAACCCATGTATCAACCCACTCACTTGACTCACATTGATCCCAATCACACTAAAGATATCTCAGACAAAAACTAGCCAGCTCTCGTATCCAAATGACCCATGTACTAGCATCTGAGCTTCAAAATGAATGCATTTTTGAAGAGTATTTCACTAGTTGATAACCCAACCTATCTCCTATTGTGCCCAACTCAACCAACCAAAATAATATGTGCACCACTGAATCAAGAGACCCCCATGTGACAATGTTTAAGTACACCAATCAACAATACAACGAGCATCATGGAGTTATGCACCTAAAATCCTCAATTGCTCCTTAATTAGAGCTCTCTTTACACATGCACCTACTCCATCATGCTCCCCTTTTCCATGTATAGCCTCAAAAAACTCCAAATATGAGGTACACCTCTCTCTACATGCATTCTACACAACCAATAAAATATATGAGCATTTTTTAATTGAACTGTGCAGTTATCTGACCAAATGAGATGTCTATCCATAGCAATATCATTTTCCCACACCCACTCAAACTAATTATCAAATCAATGTTGGACATACTAATGAGAGTGAGATCTATCATTGCTCATATAAAAATGGTATTCTTTGATTATCTTTCGGTCATCTTTTGTACTATCAACAGAATTTCTATATGTTATGTGCACAAAAATAACAACCTGAATAGAAATGCAATATTGAGCTTGCAACTCATTTTGGGCCTTCAATGTATAGTTCTCTACAAATTCAACGACTGATATAATAGTGCCAATCGGGAAATTGTCCTTACACATCCTGAATTGTTTATCCAACCACTAAGACTTGTTGTGACTATGCCTTGCATACTTGTAAAAAAGATTCTTCTTGAACTCTGAAATAAAATCATCTACATTGCATTCTTTTGTAACCAACTCACATTTAGAGCCTTCACCTCCAATTTTCAATGTATATTTAACAGTTTCATATACCTTTTTTTGGACAATTATATTTCCAAAATCATATTTGCAGCCCTCATGAAAACATGAAACAAACTTCACTAACCCACCACACTCTGAGCACTTGTCATTTAAGTAATCTTGTCTATAATATTAATATTTAACATACCTTGTCTCTTGTTTCGATGGGAAACCCTATCCATTTCTCTATACACTTCAATCTCTTCATTTGTGAGCTTCCTCTTTTGTTTATGATTTTGACGACTACTACTCCCCATGGTGAGACCAAAAAGGTGATGCAAAACCTTTGATAAAAGATAAATTCCAACAAAAAAGGTGGAAAAGGTAGTTTTTTGTTTTTCCACACCTACAATCCTGTAAAATTCTCTACAAAAAAATGAGGTTCTCAGATTGAGGGACCTAGAGAATCATTTTTTTCTTTTGGATGCCAGTAAAACAAATTGGATATCCGATATTATCAGATATCCAAAAACTCCCGCTCAAATTTTGCTTTTCTTTACAATTTTGAACTTTTTCGATTTCATCCTATTTTGAATATTTATTTTAGTTTTTAATTATTATTACAAATTTCATTTTTATAATATTAATATTATATTTTCATAATATTAATATTAATATTTATCTCTCTCTCTCTCTCTCTCTCTCTGATGTAGGGTGCACAGTGGGAAAGCACCAAGATGGGTTATCATTTCCACAATGTTTCAAACAAAGGATTACACAAATATAACTCCACCAATCTATTATAAATATTAATTTATCACTTCCTAGGGGTTTATGACACTCCACTTACCCCAATGGACACTTCTAAGTCTTGCACAAGATCTCCTAAGTTTAGGTTTTAGGGACACTTTCCCTAGTTTGAACCAAAATGTAGAAACCTTCACCAGTGGTTTCAAAAATAATTTCCAAGGGTTCAAACACCTTAGTTAGGCCCTATAGACATTGAATCACACAACCATTTGATTCCCAAACTCTCACAACCCTAAGATC
This sequence comes from Thuja plicata, assembly GCA_018584345.1. NCBI lineage: Eukaryota > Viridiplantae > Streptophyta > Pinopsida > Cupressales > Cupressaceae > Thuja > Thuja plicata. The sequence goes on from MU223999.1 coordinate 1,322,265, forward strand.
TCTTACTGTCCTACAAATCCTTGTAGTCTTTTCCAAGTGGTTTTTCCTAGGTAACTTTTTCTCATGGAGGAAAAATAATGAAAGGAGGATTTTTCCAAGAACCCTTTATGGAGTTACTAAAATCCCCAAAGTCCCAAAGTCCAACTCTATTCCAGCATCCCTAAACCCTTACAAAGTTCATAGACTTAATTGGCCAGATTAGGCTTGGATTACAAAGCAAGTGATCAAAGATGGGTTCACAGAATGGATGCAGGGATTGGGAATTCTTATCATATCTCCAAATGGTCCAAAACAACCTTTGAATTGGTTTCTCCAATCAAATTACTCATCTACACACTTATGCACATACTCGACTAGCTAAATACATTAAGATATTTAGCCTAGGGCTTGATGTCAGCATGACCAAACCTATAGATCCCAACCCGAGCCTCCAGAATCATTACAAGTACATCCATAACTTGAATTTCCCAAGTGGTCATGGAATTATAGTGGTGAAATGTCAAGTTAGGGCCCCATTTGTACAACAGACCTAGAATTGGTGTCTTTCTAGACATTCACCACTAAATTGTTTATAACTTTGGCAAACCACACCAAATAAAGAAATACATATTATTTTGAAAACTAGATTCACAAAAATATCTGATCGGGGTAATTATTCATTCCTACCAATCCATACAATTCTGTACCATCAATAAATGCTTGGAAAATCTGGTGATTCTTATTCAAAACGCATCAAATCTTCAACACACATTGTATAAACCTTTGGAAGGGATCCAAAATGTCTAAATACATTCAAATTATATCCATGGATGGTTGTGACCATTGGAAACTAAATTTGAACTTTTCGAGCAACTTTTGGAAAAAGTTTCTCAAGCAACATTGACAACATTGCAACAGTTTTGCATTTTGCACTTTATGAACCTAAAAGACCTCACAATGGATTCCTATCATCATGAAATGATCAAACATGATTAAAGTTAATCTAACATCATTGAAACAACAACTAGATACTTTAAACACCTAAAACATCTACTCACACCTATCAAATGAAACTTAAGATCCACGTGGACTAAGGTGTCCCAAAGTTTATAGATGCACTTTAGGGACCCTTGACCACACAAAATGGATCAAAAAATTAGTTGGATTATCTCAAGGATCCATCCTTATTACAATGAAATTAAAAACACAAGTTCAAGCACTACGTGCCCCTACACCATACTCCTCAAGACAAAATGAACTCAAGTCTCTTGAGTTGGAAAATCTTCAAGCTGAAAGCCTTCTTTTTTAATTGCTTCAACAGTCATCCAAGTGGCATCTTCCAGGGGATGATTCTTCCACTTGACCAAATACTCATAGTAAGTGGTTCTCCTATTTTTATTACTCGCTCTTTTGTCTAGAATGCTTTCAATTTCAGGAATGGTTGGGGTGAGAAAATATTTCATCACTCTGTCTTGTTGAGGATCTAAAGCACCTGCAACACAATCATCACTAACATGACCTTTATATGCATAGATGTAAGCAACTGTAAAAAAATGAGATAAACCAATATGAGATGGTAAGTCAATCTTGTAAGAATTATTGCCACATTTCTTTAGGATTTTGAAAGGCCCTATTTTCTTCATCATGAGTTTAGTATACTTATCCTTAGGTAGCCTTTGTTTCTTTAGATGAATCATTACCATGTCCCCCACTTTAAACAGTAAATCTCTTCTCTTCTTGTCTACATTCTCTTTATACTTTTCAGTAGTATGTTTCAAATTTGTCTATACTTGTTCATGGATATCTTTCATCACTTCAGAAAAATCCTCTGCTAAGGAACTTGTCTTCTCCATATCCTTGACATCTATGATTTCTAATATACCCCTAGGGTGAACACCATATACAATTTGAAAAGGAGTCAAACCAGTACTCCTATTGATAGAATCATTGTAATAAAATTATGCTTGGGATATAATGGAATCCCAATTAGATCCATGTGGTTGAGTTAGACATCTCAAAAGATTACTAAGAGACCTATTGTTGACCTCCATCTCACCATCAGATTGTGGATGATATGCAGATGATAGAGACATGTTAGTTCCAAGATTTCTCCATATTGTTCACAAAAAATGTCCCAAAAATTTAGGATCTCTATTAGATATGATTGAAAAGGGTAAGCCATGGAGTCTAACAACTTCCTTAAATAATAACCCTAATATGTGAGAAGAATCATGAGTGGTTCTACATGGGATAAAATGTTCTATTTTAGAAAATCTATCCACTACTACATAAACACCATCAAATCCAACTTTGGTCTTAGGAAGACCTAGGACAAAGTCCATACTTACAAAATCCAATGGTTTTGAAGGGATAGACAAAGGAGTATACAACCCTGCATTTGATGTGTGACCCTTTCCTTGTTGACAAACCAAACAAGTCTCCAAAAACTTCCTGAAATCTATCTGCAACTTGGGCCAGTGGTAAAATATCCTTACAAGTTCTAGTGTTTTATCCACACTAAAGTTCCCTACTAAACTCCCATAATGAATCTCTTTAAATATTTTTTCCCTTATGGATCCTTTTGGTACACACAAAAAACTACCTTTGTAAAGTAGTCCATCCTGCACAAGGAACTCTAAGAAATCAGTGTGGTACCTCTCTGTCATGTCTGTACAAACTTGATACGCCTCCTTTAAGTCATCATCTATGGAATACATATCTTTCATAGCATGAACTCCAACACTATCTAAATGGATAGTCTGAATAGTTACGTGTCTCCTACTGAGAGCATCAGTAACCTTATTAACAACCCCTTTCTTATACTTGATTATGAAGGTGTAAGATTGTAAGAATTCCATCCATATGACATGCCTATGTTGAATCTTTTCTTGTCTATTCAGAAAACTAAGAGCATGATTCTCAGTAAAGATAATTAATTCCTTGGGAAACAAATAATGCCTCCATTTTTGAAGTGACTGAACCATGGCATATAAATCAAGCTCATAGGTTTAATATTTATTCTTAGCTTCGTTCAAATTCTCACTGAAGAAGGAAACTGGTCTCCCTTATTGGCCAATGGCCTTATTGCTTGCATCACATTCCACTGTGAAGACTTTGTGAAAATATGGTATAACTAGGATGGGTTTCTGAGAAATCTTCTTTTTCAGAAACTCAAAAGAATTATTATCTTCATTAGTCCACACAAAGCTACATTTCCTTCCTCCTTTAATGGTATTAATGAAAGGAGTACATATGCCACTGAAGTTTCTAATAAATTTCCTATAGAAACTACACAAACCATCAAATATTTTACCTTTGATACAGTATTAAGTGGTGGCCAATTGAGGATGGCTTCAACCTTAGAAAGATCCATTTTGAGACTATTATTGGATATCTAAAATCCCAAGAACACAAGTTCTTCTTGAAGGAACACACACTTTTCCAAGTTAACTTTCTTCTGCTCCTCTTGAAGTTTCATTAAGACCATATCCAATTCCTTGAGATGTTCATCCCTACTCCTGCTAAAGATCAGAATATCATCAAGATATACCACAAATTTTTTTTAAGGAAAGGCTTTAAGACTTCATTCATAAGCCTCATAAATGTACTCGGAGCATTGGACAGACCAAAATACATTACAAGCCATTCATGAAGACCCTCTATTGTCTTGAACACTGTCTTCTATTCATCTCCACCCCTTATCATAATCTGATGGTTACCACTTTTGAGATCCACCTTGGAATAGCAGGTTGTACCTCCTAAGCAATCCATTAGATCATCTATTATAGGCATAGGAAACCTAATCTGATGGTTATCCTATTCATTTACCTATAATTAGTACATAATCTCTATGTACCCTCCTTCTTAAGCTCTAGTACTGTAGGGACTCACATGGACTCACACTCTTCCTAATGAACGCTATGGACAATAATTCTTCAATCTGTCTTGATATTTCTTTGTTTTGTTTAGGGCTCATTTTGAAGACTGCCTTATTTGTAAGTATGGCCCCTGGTATGAGTTCTATGCAATGAGTCACTTGCTTCTAAGGTGGTAAAGTCTTTGGTGTACTTTCTGTAATCAGACCAATATATTGATACAACAATGCCTTAACTTTTTTAGGACCTACATCTCTGCATGTTCCTTTGATCTTTGGCTTCTCTAGGGGTATCTTTTGAGGTCTCACAACCAATGCAAAACAATGTGTATCCTTCTCCTTCAAAACTTTAATAAAATCCTTCTACCCTACACAAAAGACACTACTCACAACATGGTTTTCCTTCCCATCATCAGGAAGTGGATTCATGAAATACTCAACACCCCCTTTTGTTATGGTATAAACATTGGTTTTTTCATCATGTTTGGCATTCACATCAAATTTCTAGGGTCTTCCTAACAATAAGTGACAAGAATCCATCTCATTGATATCACATAAGACTCTATCTACATACTCTCCTATGTTAAATTCTACCCAAACTTGTTCACAAATGAGGGTTTGTTTTTCTTTTGTCAACCATGAGGCTTTATAAGGAAATGGATGAGGCCTTCTTTGAAGCTTAAATTTATAAACCAATTCTTTAGATGCAATATTATCCATGAATCTAGAATCTATAATAACTTTTCATACCTTATTGTTCACCTTGCAACCTGTCCTGAATAGTGACTTCCTTTGAGGTGGCTCTGAGGTGGTAGGTACTCTCAAGAGATTTGTTTTCATCATCAGACATTCTCCTTTCTCTATATTTGTAGGCCTTCAATTTGTGGTGTGATAATAGGACACACTCTGACTATCATCCTCTTGTGTTAATTGAGCCCTTTTGTCTCCTCCTTATCTGTTTGTACCAAGCTACTCAGGACACCTAAATAATTGATGTCCAATCTGGTTACAAGTGAATCACTTACCAGTGAATATTCTAGGTCCTCTTCCACCAAACCTTCCCCTGATATTTGATCTTCTACCTCTGAAACCACCTCTGCCACGTGGCTCACCCTCTGATTCCAGATTTCTAGATTCACCTTGGTTTCTTGGAGATGACCCTCTGTCATTGAATCTGCCTCTGCCTCTAAATTTTTTCCCTCTACCTCTTTTATTTTGTTCACCTTTTCTTCTTTTCTTCTCTTCAACCCTTAGTTCCATTTGATAGAACTTGTGTACAGTCTTAGGGTTGAATAAACTAAGTTCATCTTGGATACTAAACTTGAGACCATTCAAGTACCTTGCCAATTTTTGTTTCTCATTCTCTAGTATCTTGGCCTTGAGGATCATTCTAAGAAACTCGTCAATGTAAGAACTCACATAAAGGTATTTTTGTCTAAGGTTTTGGAGTTTCCTATGAAGGAACACTTCATAGTCTTCAGGAAAAAATGTCTCTTAATCTCAATCACCATATTCTTCCAAGTAGTGATAGGGTTTCTTTCTTCTTTTACCCTTTCATTTTGTAAGAAGTCCCACCAACTCAGGGTTGGACCCTTCATCGTAGACTTAGCCAACTTCACCTTCTGGAATTCAGATACCTCTTCACCCTCAAAATAGTTTTCTAATGCCTCTATCCAGTCCATGCATTCTTATGGATTCATCTTACCACAAAACATTGGTAGATCAACTTTGTCTTCCGTCCCAACCCTTTCAAGGGCTTCTAGGAAGGGTCTTTGGTCAGTATATATCTCTCCTCTTACAGATGTGGGAGCCTCCTCTTCTTCTTCTTATGACTCCTCTTCAACTTCTCTAATTCTGCCTCAAGCCTTAAGGATACAATATATAAATCTTTTAACTATTTTTTTTGTTTGTTTATATAAATATATCTTTTTTTTAAATATATAAATCTGTTATACACACACACACACACACAACTGTTTGTTTCAAAAAAAATAACAGAGTTTTATATTTAAAAAATAACAATATAGCTATATTTCTATATACATATTTATCCTATACAAAGATTTTTATATTAGAAGTATTTAATAATCAACAGGCTAAAATGATAGATTAATATATATCCTTAAACATATATTCACATGCACATAAAGGAAGCTTAAGAATTTTCATCTGAAAGTTTTTTTTTTAATATTAACAGAACAATAACATTTATGGAGATTGCATAATTATATAAATGTGAGAGGAAGTTTTACATTAAATAACATATGCATATGAATCTTATTTTAACTACAATGGGAAGATTACATTTCTATTTACTTTCAGCTTTGTATCTAAATCATTATTTTTACCATTCGGGATTTGAAAACAAAATAACATGTATATCTCTCTATATTTTTTTGTAAAAATAAACTCATATACAAAGAAATGTAAATGTGAAGAGCTTCTTTCTATTATCTCAAGAATATAACTACATAAGTGCATACAAGTTCAAGAAGCATTCCCTCACAATATATTTATTTTTTTACAAGAGCTTACAAATTTCAAAGAAAATAAACAAATATACAAGGGTCCTTTAAATCTACATTTCATAGGGATTACTATGCTTCTTCTTTTTTTCATTTATTGCAACATTACATCTTTCTCCTTTCCTTCACTTGACACATAAAAAAAAAACTTTACCTACTCAAGTGCACCAACTCTAAAATCTGAAAACTACATTGAATATCAAGCTTCCATAAAAGAAAAGAAACAATAACACATAGGTTCAAGTTTTCCAGCCACATAACTATTACATATTTTCCCTAAACATCATATTTTCTAATCAATGTCTCATAGGATTTTACATGAACATATATAGATGTGGAATATTTTTTCTTTTCTTCTCTTCCATGCTCACTTTAAGACTTCATAAGAGCTCCAAGCATTTAAAATCTGCAATAAGAAGAAACGCATAAAGACCATGGGATGCTCACCTCCCAACCTAGGCCTCTAAGAGGCCACCCCTGAGCTTGGGGAACCAAACAAAGGTGGGTTACAAACACTCCAACAAAGCAGTAATAACAAAAACACCAACTCACACAAAACTCCCAACCAAGGCATTCACAATGGGTTACACAATGACCCTAAAATGGGGTGAAGTGGACCAAGTACCCAATGGGGAGAAATTTATCCAAAAATAAGAAAGAATACCAGCCAACACATGACTTAAAAAAAATATCTCATCCCTTCCAAATTCACAAAAATCTCCTTATGACCCCAAGGCTACAAGCCATAAAACTCCCTTATGACCCCCAAAAGTGGAGTGACTTCATGGAGCCCATACTCCATGTTTTCTCCCTCTCCTCCTTGAGGAGAGACTCTACACCCATGGGCTGTCACTATACCTTCACCTCCAAAGATACTCTTCCCTCCCAAGGGTGAGTGGACCTTGAAACTCCCATAAAAAAAATCATTCAACACATCACAAAGAAAATACTTCACAACACAACAATGGAAGGAAACACAATGACAACCATCTCTACACATTTAAAAGCATATTAACATGCTAAATCTATTTTATTTACACCATAAGAGAAACAAGAGTAGAATGAATGAGAGTCAACAACCTAAGTCCAAGCTTAAGGCAAGAATTTTTTGAAGAGCTCCCTTTAAGCCTAAGTCCTCCTTTTTCCAAGATTCACCAAATCTAGTCAAGTCTCTAAGATAGAGAGTGGGTGTTCAAACTCTCCAACATGGAGAGTCTCCCCTAAAAAGGTCACTAAAAACTCTTGGAAAAATAAGAAGTCTCTCATTGTTTTCTCTTCCCTAAGCTTCTTATAGCTTACAAAAAATAGATCCTAGAAAGGAAAATAAAAAAGGTAAGCAAGGTCTTTGCACCTAAATGGAAGGGTGGTCTATCCAAGATCATGCATCCAAAAGTTTATTTTCGTCCATCTTGAAAATCCAACTTTTAGAAGGGTCTCTTGGTCAACCAAGGGTTTTCCTAGGGTTAAAAATGACCCTTACCCATAGGTATATCAAGTGGGATTGCTAAAATGACCCTAACACACCCCTAGACACTTTTCTAACCTTACAAAAGTCCACTTAAAGCATACCCACGAAATTCAATTGAAATGACCACACCTCTAGCTCCCTAACCAAGGAATGCATATGGGGATTCACTATGGTACTAACCTAGGTATGTGGACACCCTATCCTCAAGTGGACATGTCGTGGCCCTAAGTACATACACAAGTGTCAAGTGACACATACAAACACTTACACATCACTAGACACATGGCATATCCACTTAAGCATAAAGCACAAAGAATTCAATATACAATTTACAATTTTGAAATAACTATAATCAAACATACATTTATGTTACAAAATTTAAACATGATACAATGAGGTCTTGTCTCTCATTAGACACAACCTTGGCTTTCATTAAATTTCACATAAACCTAGGTTTGGTTCCCCGATTTTAATACCATGGTCTTATTCCTTGCACACTAAATCCAACTATCAGTACTCCAAAGAAATTTAATATACATCATAATGAAATATACATTACTCGAAACCTATATGAAACATCTACAAACTCAATTTAACTTCTAAGATCATATGCATTCATAACATCATTTAAACATTTAACTTTCATAAATAAAATCGTATTGCATCATAACTGAATCAAATCTCAATTTCTAATTACTCTCATTGTAACCACCTAAATTTGGTCTGTTCCAACTATGGACCCTATTTTTCCTAAGTGTGATCATACCCTCGATTATGTCCAAACGACCCTATTACTGCTTGGCATAATTCTTCGAATCAATTTAATATCCTAGGTGATTTTATATTAACTATTATAGCCATATAATTTAAAGCAATTCAAACCAATTAAATCAAATCAAAATCAAACATGGCTATGGTATTTAATTATAAAGGAATTAAATAAATCCCTAAATCAATTACTGACTTGCAATAACCCATTCCTCTAGCCTATTTAATTTAATTAAAATGGCTATAGTCCCCTAATTATTAAAAAGCAATTAAATTGTTTAAATAATTAACTCTTATATTTTTGGATGAATTAAATAAGTTTAATTCATTTAATTAATATTCCCCTAAACCCAACCTAACCTATCTCAACCACTCCTACCCTGGGTTCTAACCCTTCTCAACCCATTCACCCTTGCTAATCTAATTCTAATCCTAAATCTAATCCTAACCCACCTCCTAATGTTGTCACATTCCATTAAGGAATGATTAGCAACTCAACCCACTTTCTCAAGTCCACATTCTCAAGCCACCCTCTTACACTCTCCCTATGCTTCTTTAAAGCTTTCATTAATGCCACATTAGTGAAGATTCCTTAAGCCTATGTCTCCTCCATGCGTCATTAATGTCCAAGGCATTAATGGCTCTTATACCTCCATTAATGAGTCCCTTAACTCATAAATGAGCCTTGTCTCCCCTCTCTCTCTCTCTCATTCTTCTATAAATAGAATCCATTTTTGAGAGAAAAATAAGCCTTCATCTCATATCCAAAATACAATGTTATGCTGTTAGATTAATCTTAGATACATATTTCACTTCTTATTTCATGCTTTCACATTGTTCTTATTTCCATTCTTAGAGCTAGAATGCATGTTTTCTCATCTTTTAGCTTGTTTTTAAACTAAAATCCTTCATACTAGATCGTATATGTCACTGATGGTAGCATAATCTGAGGGCTATTATGTTACTAATCACACTCTTCTTAGTTAGAAGGCAATAGGTCAATTTTAGTTGGTTTTACATGCTTATCTAACCCTTTTGAGCTAATGCAATGATCTATTAAAGTGTTGTGTCTTTCTTATCAGGTACCCAAATAAACAAACACATTTCTGGCGCCCACCGTGGGGCAAGATTTTTGACTTGGCCTCATCTTCTAGCACTTTTTTGCAAATTTGCTTGCTCAGGATTCTGTCATAGGATCATTTTTGACCATTCAAGATCGCATCTGGGATACGCCCACGCACCGCGGAAAATGAGGCTCGCATCCAGGATTTCCTGGGTCATTTTAAGTTTAGGCTTGCATCTGGTAAGCAAGGGATCGTATTTAGTAAGGAAGCTCACATACAATATACTGCATCACATTCAGTAGAATTTTAGGCTCGCATCTGGTTAGAAAGCTTGTGCATTTCATTTGCCTAATCCTAACATTTTGGCAAATTGTGCTTTTGGTATTTTTGTAGCTTAACAAGTGTTTGTAGGTTGTTTTTGGAGATTTTCATGGGAGTTGAACTAAATGCATACTAACTCAGTTTTACAGGTTTCCAACCCCCCATCTTGACCTCTATTTACTTGCTTTCAAACTTAAAGTACATATTCCAGTTTGTCACTAAATTGACTAGAGGATTATGCTCTTTTCCTTTTAAGGAAAATTAGAAACTCATACATCAGTTTATGGATTCAATAAATTTTGGAGTAAATGAACAAGAAAACACATCGTCTAATTCAATTTGGAAATAGTAAATGAACAACACAAAGCACTAAATATGTGGGATCAAAGAACAAGTTCAATCGTTTAATTCTTTTTGGATTAGTAATTGGACAAGCAACTCACTAAATATTGTGGTTAATTGAACAAGGAAAAATTTCCTTTTTCAAGCATCATATTTTCTTTAAAATAGGAACAAATAAATTGAGTTCAACATAGCTTGAAAGAATGAACTTTGCTTTACGTGTTTTGGGAGAAAATAGTTTAGATTAGGAGAGTATGCTCTTCTTCTTAAGAAGAATCAGAAATCTAGACATCCAAAGCTCGCCAATCCTGGTTACATATACTTAAACAGTAGAGGGCATGTCGATTGAGGAAAAAATCTCCTAGGAATGACATAAGTGAGGACAATTTTTACGCCAACCCTTCCAACTCACTATAAATAGTTTCTTCCTCGTAGGCCAAAGCCTCGAAAGACAGAACTGGTTTTGTTCTTGGAATTTTGACATCATTCCTTGAACATATCTAGGTATATGTAAAGCAGAGCCACTTGAATCTTTCTTGCAAGACTACATATATTGGGGTACTCATAGGGCTATATGCCTAAATTTTTTCTTGTGCAATTCTATGGGGGACTGTTACGAAAGGATTGCCCAATAATCTACAACAACTTCAACTGAAAGAATTCCTGATTCATCCCTAAAAGGGTGATAATCTTTGTGCAAGGAAAAAAGTAATTGCCCCAAGACACTTGTCATATTGTGCCCTCACTTGCATTTAGAGTTGGCTAATATAGCATCATGACTGTAGCCATTGCATGCTTGGTGATGGCTGTATTCTGATTAGTATTTGAGTGTGTGCCTGAGTCAATGAGCAAATATTTTCATCCTCCACCTAGAGAATAGAAAAAGATGAGTGTTTGTTTCACCCTCCTAACAATGCAAAACTGTTTGACGTGTTCAAAAGATCATTAAAAATATAAGCTCCTCAAAAAAATCAAAAAATTTCAAACCCTGGAGTACAAGTGTTTTTCACACCTTACAACACCTCTTAACACAATCTGGAAACAAGCAACTTCACGCACTTCGAGAAAAAACTTTTCCAAAACTGACAAAAACATCATAAGATCGTATCTTGTGTTTCCCAAGTCACATTCAGTGTTTAGGATCACATTTGGTATTTTGGATCGCATTTGGTCAGCAAGTAGTCACATCCAGATTCTAGGATCACATCTAGTACCATCAGAGGCTCACATTTGGGAGCTCGCATCCAGGATAGTGGGTACTTGTAGAAGTTTTTCTTAGGAAGTCTCAGTTAATTAGGATACCCTTTTTTCTCTTTAGCTGGTTCCTGTTGTCTCTTCTAGTCTCCCTGTTGTATTTTCAAAACACTTTCAAAACATCCACCTTGCATGCTTAGTCAGACTTTCTCAATCAATTCAATACGTGTGGTCTACCCATTTTCTATCAACAACTTGGTTCCCAGCTCACTATCAGGGAATTCTAACCCTCTGATGCTGGAATCATTTACATCCACCAACAACAAATAGTTACTTTTACCTAGACACACCCACTTGAACGATCTAAAATCCTTACTTGCACTATTAGAAAATGTTAACAAAGTTGAGAAACAAACTTTATGGTTAACACAAGATGCAACTAGTACACAACTAAAGGATCAAAAGTGCCTCCTAAAACACCACACTTTCAAGGAGAACTATCTCACAGTTCCCTTCTTGATCTAGATTCCCCTCAAATGGATAGCAACACTAACGAATGGAGTAAGGCTTTTAAGGGTTATAATGATGGCAAACATAGAAAATCCGAAGGCACAAAAGAGGAAGAAAGACCCAAGTTTGAACATAATCTGTTTGGATCAGACAGTGAAGAGGAGATCCCTGAAGATGAATACAAAAAACTCAAAAAAAGTAAACGGATCCACAAGCTATTAGAATGGATAATTGGTGACGATAAAGAAAAATACTTCCTCCATCTAGCATCCATAGGTGCAAAATACCCAAAGATTACAATTTAGAAGATCTCAAAGAAAAGGAGGTACCAAACCCAATATCTATTCTCACCAAACAACTCAATTTGATGCAAACAGAGCTCACAAATCTCAAACAAGAGAAAGAGAAACCCAAAACAAAATACTCTTTAGACGCCATTTGTCTATTTCCTTTTGACAAGAGTATCACTATAATCCCATTTCCTCCCAATGTGGCAAGGATAAAGTATGACAAGTACACATGAGAGACATACCCCCATGATCATGTAAGGGAATTCTAGGCTCTAAGCATCGAGTACATGTACGAACCCACTTACCTCATGTGACTATTTCTAGGAAGTCTAGGAGGTAATGCCATGGAGTGGTTCTCGAAACTAAACCCTAAGGTCAAGACATTTGAGGAGCTAATCCAACGGTTCATTCAACATTACTCCTACAACATCCAACATGATTTAACTATGATGGACCTATTTAACACCAAAAAACAAACTGGAGAATCATTCACACACTTCCTCCAAAGATGGAGGAAGATTTTTGCACGATATTCAAGGGTCATTCCCAAAATGGAGAAGATGGAAATCTTTGTTAACAACCTAGTGCCTAAATTGAGCTATGCTCTACAAATTCAAGATTCTCCTAGCTTTGATAGGATGATTAAAAATTCCCTCCGTATTGAGGAAGCATGGTTAAAAGAGGGGAGATCACCCTTCAAAATGAAAGCAAAGGCAACAACTCCAACTCCAAGACTAAATGGTGGAAAAAAAAAAAAAATGTTGTTAATGACAGAGTGGTTGACACCTCTAAAATTTATCCTAAACTTGAGGCATTCAATCTAATGAATGGCATGCAAGCAAGCAAAGATGCTAAGGTAACACCTCCTATCCCCAAAGTGAACAATGATAACAACAAGGAACGAACATGGACTTCAAAACCCAAAAGAAAATTCACTCCTTTGGGGGAGACTCTTGAGACCATTTTGAAAACATTGGTGGATAACAAAGTTCTTACAATTCCTGATTCTAAACCATGGGAACCAATGGTTAAACCCAGGTGGTGGGATGATAACTTCTATTGTGTCTTCCACAAAAATAAGGGCCACAAGACTAATAATTGTCTCAAACTTAAACATGTCATCCAAGACCTCATTGAAGGAGGTAAGATCAAATTAGATGGACATACTACCAATGAGGATCATACAACATTCAACAAACCCTTTCCTAATTACAATCAAGGAGAAACATCTAAAGGGAAGGGTAATGAAATAAACTACACCTATTCCAAAAGTGACAATGTGATTAATATGCTCAACATTAAAACTGAATCCATCAATGTGATCACAATTAAAGGTGTCTCATCCCACTCAAATGTTGTAACACGGAGCCAAGCACAGGTTACAATCAAAGGACCTCCAAAACCAACATCAACGTCACCATCCAAGGTTCCTATTATAACTATTCCTAAACCAATAGCAAGACACATGATCACTATCCCCAGAGAAAAATATGACTTGGAAGACCAATTACAACGAACCTCTGCCAAAATTTCCATTTTTGAGTTGCTCAAGATATCCATGCTACATAGGGAAATCCTAGAACAAGCCCTACACGCTGCTAATGTTCCAAAAGATATTGATATAGAAAAAATTCAAGTGATGGTCAATCACATCTAAGTGCCACACTACCTCTCCTTTTTTGAAGAGGGCGACAAGTCATTGACCCATCCATACAATCAACCCTTCCATATCAAAGTCCTTATTCATAAATCCCATGTTAGATGCGTGTTGATAGATGGAGGCACAAGATTGAATATCTGTACACTGGATCTCATAAGGAGACTAGGTCTCTCAGAACAAACAATTGACACTAGAAACAAGATAACCATCAAAGCTTATGATGAGGAAGAAAGATCCTCCAAAGGTCTTATCACTCTACCTATTAGGGTCAGACCAATTGAGAGGAACATCATATGTCAGGTACTGGATCTACCTTTGGCCTACAATATCCTACTAGGGAGACCATGGATTCATGAAATGCAAGTTGTACCATCTACTTACTATCAATGCATAAAATTCCCACATAATGGGGTGGAAGTGACAATTCCTGCTGATGCTAACTACACTTGCAACAATATCAAAGCTGGTACTATGATCCCAAACAACAAAGAAGCTATGGATGTAGTTTCTCCTAAAACTACCAAGGACATGGTTATGAATATTTTTAGCAAAACCTTGAAGCTTGAAGAAACAGGTATGGGAGAGTAAAAGCTGGACCTGACTCCCTTACTGACAGAACTTCCAATGTCACTGAGATCCTATGGAAAACCTTCATCAAAATTCACACCTCAAGCATTCAAAGAGCCATAAGTACATAAGGCAACTGGCATGATAAAGGCATCCACATCTTCTTCAGATAACGCAGAAGAATAGGCAATCCTAGGTTGGCTTTACAAAAGAAAACCAATGGAATCTGAGGTCAAACATGTAAAGATATCCCCAGAAAAATATGGAAAGGGATATGATTTCCTCACACAAATGGGTTACAAAGGAAAGGGACCTCTAAATGACACAGGACGAGGGATTGTTGAACCTATACCCATGGAGTTCTGGAATAGCAAAGATAAAATAGGCCTTGGTTTTAATACTCAATCCAACAAACCTACTTCAAAAGAGAGTCCACCTTCTGAAATGGGGAGTGATAAAATAGATGAGATATTACTAGAACCATGGCCTTATGAAAGATTATTACATGTTGGTATAGAGAATCCTGAATATCAAGGAGAACGCTACGTACCCAGCTTTGAGGTACCATAGGATCTTCACACTCCTTTACTAGCGCAACCTCCCATTCAAGAGGTAGGAGATACCAGAGCAACAATCACTCAAGAAGTGCCTCGGCCACAAAATTTACATCCTAACTAGAGGCAATTGGTCATAATTTCACATTTCCTCGATCTACCCCACTTTGATCTACAAGAAGCTAATCGAGTGCATCATATAATCATTGCTGAATATTTAAACGGATCTAATGATGATGTAATGGAATCTCATGACTATGAATGGGATCGGCTATCTATTGCCTCTAAAGATGTTGAAATAGATACAATTCACATGTTTGTAGCTCCTTCAGCTCCTGGTAAACAATCTGACACTCCTCTCAATGATACTGATCCTCCTGAAGTAGAATAAGAGTTCCTTCCCCGGATCATTGATGGAGACATTGGTGAATACATAAGTCTAGAAGAATTTCATAGTCCACAGGAAAGAAACCTCTATTTACGGAGAGATGATGATGAGATCTCTACTGCCGAGTCGCTAGAGTTTGATCCACATATGAGTAACAATGACCCTTTTCATGATGATCTCACTCTTATTGATCTAAACATCGAAGGAAGTAATTTAACAGACTGTGTCATGTTGGTTAATGGTCTTGATGCTAACATGATGCTATCCTTCCCAGAGACTACCTCCCTAACATTGGTACTTCCAAACCTAATTGATTGGACTGAAACAGATCCTACTGCTATCCTCAACTTTTCCAATGACCACTCCCTAGCTTGTTATCTCAATGCTTGTGAACCTTACCCTTCTTCCACCAATGCAAGGAGCAAGAACATGTCACAGGAGGATATCAAGTTTCTTAGTCACAAACTAAAGAATAAAAAGAAAAATCAGACTAATGGTGAAAACCACACTGTGGCCGTATTAGATCCCAAAATAGTAAAGAAAAAAGATGTATCTAATGGTGAAAACCTTTTCGAGGTGCCAAAGGATGAGACTCTTGATATCCTCCTAGAACACTTTCAGGAAAGATCTTCGGTATTGATTGAACCAACATAGCCAGTAAACTTGGGCACTGTTGAAAATCCTCAAATAGTTCATCTAGCACTATCTTTATCAAAAGAAGAAAAGGTACAGTTCACTGAGTTCCTAAAAGAGAAGAAGATTAACTTTGCATGGTCTTATACTGATATTCTAGGGCTAGATCCTAATCTAATCATGCACCACTTGTCTATAGCTCCTGGGATCAAGCCTGTGAAACAAAAACTTAGAAAAATGCATCCTCATGTTGCATTATTGGTGAAAGTAGAACTAGAAAAATTGTTGAAAGCTGGATTTATTCGAGTCATTGCCTATGCAGGGTGGATCTCCAATGTGGTCCCCATTTCTAAATCTGATAAATCTATCAGGATCTATACAGACTTCAGAGACCTAAACAAAGCATGTCTGAAAGATGACTTCCCTCTACCAAACATTGACATGATCATAGATCTTACAGCAGGCTTTCAGATGTATTCATTAATGGATGGATTCTCGGGCTATAATCAAATGAAGATTTCCCCTAAGGATCAAGAGAAAACCACATTCACATGCGCATGGGGCACCTTTTGCTGGAATGTCATGCCTTCCGGGTTAAAGAATGTCGGTGCAACATATCAAAGAGCCATGACAATAATATTCCATGACATGATGCACAAAAACATAGAGGACTATCTCAATGACACATTGGCTAAATCCAAGGAAAGAGGTACTCACATTGCTGACCTAAGAAAGATATTGGATTAAATGGAACAGTTCCAACTCAGGCTCAACCTGAAGAAATGTGCCTTTGGGGTCCAATCAAGGAAGCTCCTAGGATTCATAGTATCTGCAAAGGGAATCGAGGTAGATCCTACAAAGGCAAAGGATATTTTAGAGATGGCTCCTCCACATAACATTAGTCAAATGAGGAAACTACAAGGGAGACTTCAGTCCATCAGGAGATTCATGTCCCAACTTGAAAATAGGGCACAACCCTTCACCAAGCTACTACATAAAGGGGTTACCTTTAAATGGGATGAACATTGTGAAGCAAACTTCAGAGAATTGAAAGGGTACATGGTTGCTCCACCTATTATTATGGCACCTATTCATGGAAAACCCTTACTCCTATACATTTCAGCTACAACTACATCCCTAGGAGTATTACTAGCACAAGAAGATGAAACAAATAAAGAATGAGCTATCTACTACATTAGTAGAACACTAGTCACCTATGAGCTCAATTATAGCATTATTGAAAAAGCATGCTTAGCAGTCGTCTTCGCATCACAAAAATTAAGACACTACATGCTCTCTTGTACAGTGAAGCTCATTGCTAAGATTGATCCTCTAAAGTATCTTTTGAGCAGAATAGCATTAACAGGATGTTTGGCAAAATGGGTCCTGATTCTAAGTGAGTTTGACATTGAGTATGTGGAATAAAGAGCTATCAAAGGACATGTACTTGCAGATCAATTGGCTTATTCACCAATCCAGGATGATGAATCATTACTAATTGAATTCCCTGATGAAACAATCATGCATCTCACTGAACATCCATGGACGATGTACTTTGATGGTTCATTCACTCAACAAGGATCTAGAGCAGGGGTCCTCTTCATAACTCCACAAGGATACGAGATTCCCAAATCCTAAAAATTAATGTTTCCATGCACCAACAATATCTCAGAATATGAAGCATTGGTCAACGGCCTCAAGCTAGCTATGGAATGGAAGATCATTGAGTTACGTGTGTATGGTGACTCCCAACTAATTATCAATCAAGTCAATGGGGAGTATCAAAAAAAAGATGAAAAGTTGATGCCCTACAAGCAACTAGTTGATGATATAAAGAAATACTTTGTCTTCGTCACCTTCCAATAGATACCAAGATCAGAGAACAAAGCTGCGGATGCTATGGCTACCTTGGCATCCATGTTACAACTGGAGGAGAATCAATTCCACTATGAATTCTTGGTGGAGGAAATATCCTATCCTACCTTTGCTAACCCTGAATACCAGATAATATGTACCTTGAATACCCCAGATCAATCTTGGTATGCCAGTAACATTGCTTACCTTTCCAACTAAACCATTCCCGCCAATCTATCTAGAAATAAGAAAAGATCCCTAATTAGGAAAACATTGCATTATGTCCTCATAACTAAAAATATATATCGACACGGTCTCAATGGTACACTTCTTCAGTGTTTAGAACTCAAAGAGTCTGATATAGCATTAAAAGATTTGCACGAAGGTGTATGTGGATCACACTCGAATGGCTTTTCATTAGCTAAGAAACTGCTCAGAGTAGGCTATTATTGGCCTACCATGGAGAAAGATGCTATTAAATTTTCAAAAGCATGTCTTAAATGCTAGACACATGGAAACCTTATCCATGCTCCTTCCAGAGAACTTATACCTTTCATAACACATTGGCCATTTCAGCAATGGGCCTTTGACTTGGTTGGACAAATATATCCCAAATCTTCAAATGGATACAATTTTATCATCACGGCCACTGAGTATTTCACAAAGTGGGTCAAAGCCATGCCACTAATCAAAGCCACTAGCAAACAGGTGGCTATGTTCATTCTACACTATATTATTTGTAGATATGGGATACCCTCTTCGATTGTAACAGATAATGGGGGCCAATTTAGAAATCAATACATTGATGACCTTTGTGAGAAATTCCATATTAATCAACATTGCTCCTCGATCTATTATCCTCAAGGTAATGGATAGGCTAAGGCATCCAACAAAATTATTCTCAAGATTCTACACAGAATTGTAAGTAAGTCTGGCAGAGACTAGCATTTACAACTGAATCTGGCACTATGGGCCTATAGAACAAGCATCTGAACACATACTGGAGCCACACCATTTTCTCTAGTCTATGGCACTGAGGTAGTACTACCTATTGAGGTTGAAACTCCATCTTTGCAGATATCTTTAGAAGGATTGGTTACTGATGAGCAGTACCGCATAGATAGGGTGAATTGTCTTGACCTACTAGATGAGCATAGACAACAAGGGTTCGATCATCTCAAAGTGTATCAAGAACATATGTCCAAAGGTTACAATAAAAAGGTAAAGCCACACAAATTTGAAGTAGGAGATCTCGTCCTTAAAGAGAATCCTAAGAACCAGCCTAACAGGGAGCAGAAAGGAAATTTTGAACCTAACTGGCTAGGACCTTATGTTATCACTGCTACTTTTGGGATTGGAGCTTATCAGTTAGCTACACCTGAGAGTGACGTTCTTCTAGATCCTATCAACACTCTACATTTGAAATGGTTCTATGCTTAATGTTCGGCTAGCAGAGCGTGTACAACAAAAATTTCTTGCAAAATACCAAAAACATTCAGAAAATTGATCCTGAAGAAATCCAAAAATAGTGGAAAAGATCCTACAAAAAAGGGTATCCTTGGTGAAAAACTGGTAAATAGGCACCTTGATACTACAAAAACATTCAAAAAAGAAAAAATAGAAAAAAAATTGAAAAAGAGAAAAGTGCCTTGATGAGCACCTGGTAAAATAGGCATCTTGGTAGAAAAAAGAAACAGAAAGAAAAGATCTTGCCAAGTGGTGAAAACCTAACAATCAGGCGTCACTTATGTTCTATGCTCCATCTATCAAATGCACTACTAATACTAGGCCTTCATAACTTTGCCTGTTCTCATACGCTGACCTCATCTTTCTAAATGACTATCTTATCCTCGCTTGGGATTTGTCTATCTTTACGTCTTAGGAATAAGTCATTCTACACTTGGGGTGTCTTTTCTAGTATGATAGGTTACGGTTGCTAATTTTCTCTAGGATGGTTTGCCTCATGGACACAATGTTTCTTGATACGTGCAAAACAATCTCACTTTTCAAAACAAGGGGGTCCTTTCAAAACATCACTTATCCAGACACGACATTTACATTAACAGAGTTCCTACAAGGCTATATTGGATTGCAAATATGAATGGATTATCCTATCAATGCACAGGCATGGAAACACCATATTGCTTATAGTCCAATTTTCTGATTGATGAATCTTTACTGTGTTTGACAAATGAATGAACAAGTACTACTTAAACACACAGTTTGCTTTTGGTTTGATTATGATTCTTTAGAATGTCCTGATGATGTTTTTAGCTAGGGGCATCTAAGCAATTATAAATTTTATTTGATTGATTCTCAATTGATAATTTATTATGTCTTCTTATTTGCTCAAAGATGTCTGCACAAAGACAAAGAGTCGCAAGGATAGGATACATAATGTTTTCTTAAAATTTTTGTGTATGGTGATTGATCTGAATGATCCTATAAATTTCACCTGACTTGGATGTTTATGGTAAGAGTTGCGACTATGGGTGGATAGCCGCATATATCTCGATCTTCGTTATGTGTAGACTATGGTGAGGTTGAAATAATTTCCTTGTCTATTTTCTAATCCAGATTCTCACTAAGGTATATGAATCATAATGTACCCAAGGATATGACTTTTCAAGGTCATTGCGGGTCCAATATCTTGCCTTAATCAGAATCTGGTATATTAAAAGGAAGGTGACTATTTTTTTATCCTAGCTTCTGTGCCGTGATGCCTAAGTCTATTTCTGACATTTCAATAAAACATAGTATTCATACTTTCATAATATCAGTGGGTATTAGTGATGGTTGTACTATCAGGTGGTTTTCCATTCTGAAAAGTGCCCAATGATGATAAAAATGTTGCAATATTTTCTACATCAGTGACAAGTCCTAAGAGTCTACATATAGCTACATTTAGAGATTGCATGGTGCATTTATAACATAAATAACATCATAAGGAATTTGGTGCTCAAAAATGGTTTCTATCTTCTTTTAAAACATCAAGTTCATTACCTCATCCATATTACTGATATCAAATATCCTTGCACATCCATAACATACATTTTACATTCATTGAAAAGCATAAACAAGAAAATACAAAAATAAAGCATTCATGTATTGCACTTTTACTTTTAAATCCTAAAGTGCATCTATACATCTATTTGCCGTAACTGAAAAATCAAAAGAAACATACATTTGCATTTTCACATGAGTATCATTTAAAACATATTTATATTAGTAATGACTCATCACATCCAATCATAAAATGATGTAATCATCTATAAACTACCTCATCAAGAGACCAAGGTATCATCACATGTGCAAAAGATACATTTACCACATCTATGAAAGCAAAAAGAACTCATAAAACATGTCAAAATCAAGAAGCTACATCAGATACATATCATCAAAACATGGTACAGATCAAATATAAAGAGTATCCATGTATCAATGAGCATAAAGAGTATCAGTGTATTAGTGCACCAAAATGAATCAGATATACATGTATGAATGTCATCTACAAAAATAGATCTCAGAAGGATCCAGATATACAAAAGAGGGGATCTTAGTAGGACCCAGATATAAAAATATAATCTCAAAATATAGATGTCATACAAAATGATACACAAATCAACTCTGTCCCGCCCCCTCTCCCTGATTAGCAGGAGGAGGAGGAGGTGGTGCAAAAGTGATAGAATCAAGAATGGCCTCTATTTTGTTTGTAATGTATCCTGCGGTAGTTCCAAAGGGTCAGAGAGCACCTTCATTCTCTTGAGTGGCTCAGCAGTCAGAGGGGGCCATGCCTCCTCTAGCAGCATAGTAGATCCCTATCTACTAGTAATGCATCGGTAGTAGTGACTCTGGCCTCCAAGGTTATGATCCTAGCTCAAAGCTTCTCTCTCCTTCTCACATCTGGAAAATGGATCTCCATCTTGGCCTGTATCCTGCTCCTATCCCCTATTCTATGGCCTATCTTGTCCCTGCTATCTCTGTCTCTACTAGTCCCTTGTAAGGAGCGGACAAGATCTCACCGAGGAGCTACAAATCTGAATCAGGTACACTAACCCTCTCCACTACCACTGGCACCACCTGTATCAATGACCTCTCCACCACCACCCCTATCATCTCCATCGTGCCCATCATCAGGAGGAGGACGCCTACCATCTCTGCCATCCCTACCACCATCTCACCCTCCATGTCTACCAAGAGCCCTGTCTCTACCTCCTCTGCCCCTGATGGGTTGGTCATCAGGATCATAATCTAGTGGCTCCTCTATACGAGGAATAATCTCCTTTGGAACAGTGAATCAAGGAAATAGATACTGGAGCCTCTTAGCAGCATAACCATCTGATACACCTGCGTCCTCTACATTAGGCCGGAGATCCCAGTCTACAGCAACCATGTCCCAAATCTCCTGATGTGTAGTCTCATATGTCAATTGTGCCCCCCATAGAGGTGTCTCGTCTCTAGTACAGGAATATACGACAATATCCTCTGTCCTGCCCTATTGCCGACCATACTACCTCAATACTCTGGTAATAATGAGCCACTCTATAACATATCTAGTCTGGCCAATAAGATATCGGCTCTAGCACAAGTAAGGTACCTGTCAGGCATCAAAGGTCCACACCTTTCAATCTAGATATGGTTGCCAAATGACCTATGTCATATTGTCAAATAATCGGTGCCAGTACTCAATCTTGCCCAGATGTGGCTGCTGCAAAAGGCCTGCATACATATATACATAGGGCTACTCAGGTGCCCTATGCCTATCTACAATTAGTCATGTAATAGGGATGTGGTCCCAGGCCCAGATATGAAGAATAAGGATACCCACAGTCATACTGCGGGTATAATGGTATACAATCTCATGTAGCTCTCGGTACATATGAGCTAGGATACAACTCCCCCAAGAAAATTGTCGATGGTGGATGACCATCTGCTTGATCATACTCACCTAGCCAAACATGAATCCATGTTGGCCCCTATCTGGCATGAGGATGCCACCCACCAAACCTGCTAAGTACATAGATAATCGATCATAGTGATCGACCATGTAGTCCCAAGACAGATATCTCCAGTTTATAGTGTCATCCTGGAAAAATTTGCGTGTAGCACCAATAGTCACTCTAGCTTGAGACTTAAAGAAAACCTCCTTTCCAACCATCGACACCTGAAGTATCCTCCAGACATCCTCCGGGGTCACAATGATCTCTCTAGTAGGTAAATGGAAGGTGTTGTGCTCTGAATGCCATCTCTCGGCAAGAGCAGTCAACAACCCATAGTTTACCCCGATCTCAGGTAAACCTATCAAGGAACATAATCTACATCGAATCACAGTCATCTACTAATCATCTGACAATCAGCTAGACGATGCAAGTACACATGCAGGGTAAGTGCCACAAAAAGTGACTACCTCAAACTAGGCCTATTTTTGACAAAAATGGCTATACATCAGTATCCTATCTACATTACAGGGGCAGATTCCTAATCAACTAAGTCATTCCAAGTTTGCAGGATGCAAACAAATCAAACACATTAAAATTCTAATTTTTCTACCAGATGCGATCCTGGAAATACAGGATGTGACTGCATTTACCAGATGTGATCCCTGAAATATAGGATGCGATCCTAAATGCAGGGTGCGATCCTGAGCACACCAGGTGTGACCCACTTATGAATTTCCTATTTAAACAAGAAAAAAACAAAGGAACTAGATGCGATCTGGGAAAAACCAGATGCGACACAAGAATCCAGAAAAAATTGATGTGATCCAGGAAAACCGGATGTGACATGGGATTCGCAGGATGCGATCTGGAATCCCGGATGCGATTCTAAATTGAAAAGGCTCTAAAAGCCACAAAAAATGCATAAATTTGAAAATTGCAAAAATTCACAGGGTAGTTTATTGAGCACTTACCGGTGGTGGGTAGTCGGCTGGATGCTGATGTTGGCTGCTCATCTCAAAATGGTGCTTCCTCATAGGGACTACCATCTTCTCTACAAAGATCTCTGAATTTCTATGGAGGACAGTGAAAATGAATAGTGAAATGGTAATTTTGGAGGCTTATATGGGTCTTTTGAGACATTTAGGAGTTCTGAAACTCCTCCCAGATGACTACAAATTTATTTCTATTCTTTTTCTGATCGATCGGAAACCAAATTGAAGGTGCCTAAGATGTTTTCAGTAGCACAGTGTCATTTTTTGCAACAGTTTCGCAAATTACAAATTTGCTTCATTTGTTCCAGACATCGGTCACAACTATACATTTTATCATACATCTTGGTCTAACATAATTTTATCAGTCTCATCACTCACATTTTCACATAATTAACTTGGTAATTGTGTGTTTACTTTTAAAACACACCTTCTTTTCCCACTTCTTCTCCTCCATTCTTTCTTGTCCTGACCGCTTCCTGCAAGTGATACATTCTTTCAAATAAGGGATTTATTCTCTTCCTTTGATTTTGATTCCCGAGGGGGCATGATCACACTATCATCAATTAAATTTTTTGCTTGAAACTGCATCAAAATGACTTTGTTATCAAACAAACTAAGGGGCATAACAGTTTCCTCGACTAAAGTTGGAACTGCTGGATAGAAAGCTTTGGTTCTCATTAGCTGATATCTTATGCTTCCTCATTTTAAAAAGATTCTTATTAAGCTCCTGGTAGCTTTATACTAATTTTTGGACGACAACCAAGCTTAGAATCAATATTACCAATTTTTGAACAATAACCAAGTTCAGAATTGGTATCTTTAGGATCTTTTATTGACCTTTGGACAACAACCAAGTTCAATGTCAATTCTATCAGTTTAGTTCGATCAAGTGCAAGACTGATCTCATCAACATTTTTTTTGACAACCAAGAACAGGATTCTCAATCTTTCCAAAGTTAAAATCAAAAACTTTTTTTAAATCAATGCGCTGTTCACACATCAATTCAAAGAGGGGCAAATGTAACCACCTGAATTTGGTCTGTTCGAACTATGGACCCTATTTTCCCTAAGTGTGATCATACCCTCGATTATGTCCAAACAACCATGTTACTGCTTGGCATAATTCTTCAAATCAATTTAATGTCCTAGGTGATTTTATATTAACTATTATAGCCATATAATTTAAATCAATTCAAACCAATTAAATAAAATCAAAATAAACAATGGCTATGGTATTTAATTATAAAGGAATTAAATAAATCTCTAAATCAATTACCGACTTGCAATAACCCATTCCCCTAGCCTATTTAATTTAATTAAAATGGCTATAGTCCCCTAATTATTAAAAAGAAATTAAATTGTTTAAATAATTAATTCCTATATTTTTAGATGAATTAAATAAGTTTAATTCATTTAATTAATATTCCCCTAAACCCAACCTAACCTATCTCAACCACTCCTACCCTGGGTTCTAACCCTTCTAAACCCATTCACCCTTGCTAATCTAATTCTAATCCTAAATCTAATCCTAACCCACCTCCTAATGTTGTCACATTCCATTAAGGAATGATTAGCAACTCAACCCACTTGAGAAAGTCCACTTTCTCAAGCTTGACTTTCTCAAGTCCACCTTCTCAAGCCACCCTCTTACACTCTCCCCATGCTTCTTTAAAGCTTTCATTAATGCCCCATTAATGATGATGCCTTAAGCCTATGTCTCCTCTCTCTCTCTCTCTCTCTCTCATTCTTCTATAAATAGAAGCCATTTTTGAGAGCAAAATAAGCCTTCATCTCATATCCAAAATGTAATGTTATGCTGTTAGATTAATCTTAGATACATATTTCACTTCTTATTTCATGCTTTCACATTGTTCTTATTTCCATTCTTAGAGCTAGAATACATATTTTCTCATCTTTTAGCTTGTTTTTAAACTAAAATCCTTCATACTAGCTAGGTCATATATGTCACTGATGGTAGCATAATTTGAGGGCTATTATGTTACTAATCACACTCTTCTTAGTTAGAAGGCAATAGGTCGATATTAGTTGGTCTTTCTTATCAGGTACCCAAATAAACACACACACTCATAACATCAATAATCCATCATATAATCATAATGTTTTCCCAAATCAAATATCTCAAAATGAAAAAAATCCATAATAGTAACATAATATAGTTGATCAAGTGCATCATGAAATAATATACATCTAAATCCAAAGTGATCAAATTCAGTCTGATCCAATAAGGTATAAATCCATAAAATAGCTTACAAAATTCACATAAATGTATTTCACAAGATTTAAACAACATCAAAAACTCATCTCAAATAGTCATGTATTTGCAGGATTTCACAATGCGTCACAAGTCTAAGGCAGTTCAACTAACTTAAGTAGACATAGATCACCCCAAGGTACAATCTCACAAGGGTACTACATGGTCATAACTGTAATAATAAACTCAATCCATGCCCCTCAGAATGTCAATCATAAAATGGAAATGAGGGAGGCTCTACATCATCCCCCCCAAGGACTAGGCTTACTCCTGGAAGTTGATGCACCGAACCAAAGGCAGCGCATCAAGGTGTGATGACTATATTTGAACCAAATGTGAGTACACAAATAGAGGTTTCCTAACCCACAAGTTAATGTTAGCTAAAGAATTTACCACACACTGAAAGAGTACCAGTATATTGACATAGTCAAATAATTAAGGATACAATGCAAGATATACAACACATACTCTAAGGTCTCATTCAACCAAGGCACATATAAATCCTTACTACTTATCAGGGGGCATCCAAAGATGAACATTGTCCTCGAAGATCCTTCTTATTTCTTAGTGTTAAGAACTTTTGATTTATTGACTCAGAAAATATTTTCATAATTACTCATGTTCACTTGGAGCACCCCTTATATCCCATTAGAATCTCATAAATTCTCCCCAAACCTATTGTCCCGATCAAAATACACACAAATAAGGTTTTCTCTAGAGTGAAAGGATGCTTACCAAATTAGAGATCAAATGCACTCCTTCCATTCAATGGAATAAATAGGGCACATCGGAATCTCCCTAATGTAGGAGAAATGTGAACTGTTGGTTCTGAGAGATCTTTCATTCTAGGGAACATGATCATTTTACCTACTGGACCCCAGTCTTCCCTTATACCAAGTGGAAATGGATCTATAAGCGGACATCCTCTTACTCCCATCTTCGCACCAAATAAAAAGAGGGTAATCTATCCCTTAGAGCTTTCATGCTCCTCCATCCCACTGCTAGGAATGTCTCTTAACAATCTATCCTCTAGTACCCCAAATCTTCTAACACGGAGTCTCACCAAGAGTGAAAAAGAAACCTAACCAACACTTAATCATATCCAAAATAAAGATAAGGTGTAATCGTTACATCATCATATGATCATCAAGGCCCACCACAGGGGCCAAAATCACAAGTGGACTGGATTGTTCCCATCTATACATCATCCTATTTCTAAGAAAAGGCTACATCACAAGTCCTAACTCACATTTAGGGAAATAAGGGACTCCGTAGAGTATTCACGCTAAGGCTTATTACAAGATTTCATTACTAGACCAATACCAAATAAGATATGCAAGGTCATCAATTGGAGTAGCATCTATACACCATTTCTAATTTCCACACAAAAGAGGTAGTTGAAACATCCAATTATCCTTTATTGTTAAAAGTAATAATTCATGCCACTATAGTCTTGTCATGCTACCTACTTACCAAAAATCACATAATGTGGTATGCAAACCTATTCATGGCCAATTTCCAATTCATATGTTTGGAATAACTTGTGCCACCATGCTTTAACATTATTACCGATTGGCACTCCCTTTTGAGTCAAAGGAATTTCCAAACCCTGCTACACCTTTAAACTAGAGTTGAGATCCGATCTCCTAAGTTTAGTATTATGCAACAAGGAAAAATAGTATGTCCTCCTTGGTGTTCTCCCTTATACAAGCTATCAGTTGCTCATATTGGGCCTGATAGAGTCATACAACATAGGACTAGATAGCATAAGAAAACATTCAGAATAGTCACCATAATAAATTTAAAAAAAAAAAGTAAAACCCAAAAGGGGAAATTTAAGAATTTCAACAGTAAATTTTTAAAATGAGCTCATTGCAACAATAAATCCAAAGTGAGAACCTTCATAAGAGTTAGATACAACAGTTTGGTGGCTGATTCCAATTAAAATAAATACCAAAAAGATGCTAGCCCACACAACATGTGGAAAACTCCACTAAGAAAATCAAGAAAATCATTCACAGAACAATACAATTGAAATCGAACACATAAGAGGGAGTATCCACCAAGGATTCTGAGGGAAACACTACTTAGTAACCTCCAAGCACATACTCATGCAATGTACTGCACTTACGAATCACTCACTATACTTTCGGTAACTGAAGCAATATATGGGCCAATATCGGTCTCCTTTGTCTTGTACACACATGCAATACTTTCCCCTAGGTAGGATATAACCATCCCAACCCTATGACAAAGCATCATATCCACATAAAGGATGACAAAAAAATGTAAGGGTGCTTCCCAAAACTAGGGTACAACTCACTATACAAGTCCCAAATAGCATTCAGATTTAAAATTCTAAGGTTTTGGTAACAAACCCTACTCCACACAAGAAGAATATTTTTGTCATCCTCAAGGGTACCATTGTACCCAATGCATGATAAAAGTGAGGTCACAAGGAAAGGATGTTAGGCACACATGAAGCCTCGAATAGGAGTATCCCATAGGGATTTTTGCACATTTGTGTCATAAAACTCCCCTTCCCCATAGATTAAGTCTACCAACCATTCTAGAGATAATGATAGTTAACCCAAATGACCTACCACCATAGGTATGCACCTTACCATCATAAATATGTATCTCTTTCTGTTATTTTTTGAAGTGTACACACATCTCTCTATAGGTGAAAAGCACAATAATGATGGAATTTAAGATGCCCAAGTAAAACTTGGTTTCACCTTATACCACTCATATTGATGCGATAATGAAGTAGGTGCAGTGCATCACACCCCATTAAGATTAAATTAGCAGTCCCTCTAACCATGCAAGGATACAAATAAATAATACTATCCATGAATGGAAACATAAGAAAGAGAGCCACTCATAGCCTTATTTACACTATAACCAATAAGGGGTCAACATAAATATACAAGCCATTATACTAAAACTTATGGCATCACTACCATAATTGTTAACACATTCACAATTGCTCACTAAACTCTCAAACACCTATAGAATTACACAACCAAGCAGTCTAAGGGACTAGGAAGAGGTTCTCATATCAAAAAAAATTATTCATTCCAAGAAGGTTCTACTTAGGTTGGTTTCAAAAATTATACTTCACATTTTCCACAATAGGGCACCCAAACATTAGATCACCTCATGTTCACAATACATACATGACCCTTTGCACCTATGACATCTTATACCTGAGAATATAACATTAAGATCCCAACATATAATTATGGGCTCTATTAGGTACATCACTCAAAAGATATGTCCCTAGAATTTGGGATGAGGGTTGAAGTCTATTTGGGAGGGGGTCCCTGATCCCTTCTCAAACCTCTGCCCCTCGCCCTGCATCCCACATGTCACGAGGACACATTCTCATTCACATTTACTTACTGCATGTTAATAGCGTAACTAACAATTTCCTACCCAAGCATAATATACTCCTAGGTGAAGCATAATGGTTTGCAAGGTTCCTAGTGTTCAACCTCGCTCTGATACCAAAATGTCATGCCCAAATTTAATGTCAAAAATGCAACAACTATTTTTTGAATAGAAATAAATGCAGTGTTGGTTTCAGTTGTGAGGTTTCCAAGTTTACTAACTAGTTTTGAAGTTACAAAGTAAATGAGTTAGGTTGTGTTAGTGCAAGAGTCAGTCTTAGGGTCAAGAGGAAATCATGACCACATGTCAACATCCCTCAACCCATTAGGTAAGCATCTAGGTTTAAATTGTTAAATCTCTAATTAGGTTCCTTGTCCTAATAACATCTTGAGTAAGGAATTAATCCATAAAATGGTTAACCTACTTGTTATACTAAGTTTTAATTATCATTTAATATAACATTAATAAAGTTGATATAATTTAATTTATTTACTCTTTTAATAGAGTTTGAAGATGAAAGGATTAATTAATATATTATCTTTAATAGATTAAAATTGCACCCTTGATAAAATTTCATGTTCCAATAAAGTGTAACAAAGTCTACACATCTATGGTAAATCCAACTATTTAAAGTTTCTAATGTTTAATTAAATATTTCATTAAATTCAAAAGTAATTAATACGATGATATTTAATCAACTTTTTAATCTTGAGTTACTAACTTATTTTAAATTTAACTTAATCGCAAACAATAGTCGCCTTATCATAATCTTCTAAATATAATATTAAACATTCAAATACATTATCATGTATTTTATTAGACAATTTAATTAACCCCACTCCACAAGTTTCTAATCATATTCATTTAAAATTTAATAAATTAATCATTTAAGTTACTCTTACATGCGTCTAATTAAATCAAATTAATTAATGATTTACTCAAGAAACCTGCATATAGTAAGTTTAATACAGAACCATTAATCATTAATTTAATAATCCAATTTACCTCTAACTTCTAACACCTAGCTTACTAATACATTAAACACTTAACTACTATTAAAATTCTCCTTAATTATCAAATTCGTCTAGGAAAATTATAATGTCCCACATTTAAAAAGATTAATATTTAAATAATTAGTTAATAAAAACAATCTAAGATATACCCAATAGTATTTATTTCATTAAACCTAATAACATTCCTTAATTATCTCATTTATCTTTAAACGTTTTATTAAATACTTAATTTTATTTCTATCTTATAAATTTCCTAATTATCCACACTTTAAAAATTTAATAAATTAATCATTAAATTACTCTTAAAAAAAAACTAGTTTGAATAACTAAATTGAATTAAATTAGCAAGTCACACATATTAACTTAATAATAATCTTAGAAAATAAAACAACTAGAAAAGTCATATATTAAGAAAAAATACTTCTTAAAAGAAAAATCAAATAAAACAAAAGATATTAAATTTATTAAATAATACAAGTTACTACTTTTCATTTAAACCAATAAATAAATCTCCTTCACTAAATTCCCAATAAAAGTCTCAAATTAAAAGAAACAATAAACTATAATTATTAATTAAGCTCAAGTGGTGAAATTAAGAAGATGATTTAATATTAATTGGGACCAAATAAAATTCTCTCCTAAAAGTAATTTTTAAACTTCCCACTTAAAAGAATGTTTTAAAACAAGGAATAAAGGTCAACTCATTTTGCACAACCCTAACCCTAATTCGAAATTAGGGTTAAGAGTCAAAACTACAACCCTAAAATAAAAATTTTCATTTTACTCTTCCTCTTTCTTATTTTTCTCTTCTAAACCCTAGTTCTTGTTCTCTCCTTCTATTTCCTAATTGTGTTTGTTTATTCTTGATGTATGTTGCAAGTATGAAGAATGGACGAGAAAACATGAAGATGCATAATATATCTTTATATCTAAATGTATATACATTATTATATATATACATTTACATATGTAAGATAAGAAAATATCTCTCTTACCAAAATGTAAAAGCAGGATTAAAATAGAGATATGCTTATTAAAAATGTATAATGTATTAAGAAAGAATGGTTTGATTAATTATTGATTATCTTGAAATGTAATCTTTGAAATAGGAAATGTGTCGATGTATAAATTGTTCTTTGAGTTGCCTAGATTGTATTGATTGTGTATTGCAATTGTGATTAGGGAGAAGATAAGATGTTCCTCTTTTATTCCCAAATGCACAAATGGGAGATCCAAGTTGATCAACCCCAAAGAAGGGCTAATGCACAAATGAATCAACTATTTGGAAAGGAGAATAACAAAGGAGATACCTTAAATTCTGTTAATTATATGTATAGAAATGATATATGACAGTAATTGAAGAAATAGGAGAAATGCACTAACCTTGAAATATTGCAGATCAAAGAATGTTGTTTTCTGAGGTCTGTAGACTGTTTCTGAAAAAACTGACAGTTGATCCCGAACCGGAATGCAGAGACGAACAAAACCTAGAAATATTTTTCCTTTCTAATGTCGTCTTATGAAAAAGGTCAACCTTGACCCACAAATGTCAACCCTGACCCAATAATGTCGACCTTGACCTGCATAGGTCTGACAGAAAATTTGTTCGCATCGTCCAAAAGAAAGCTGAAAAGGGTATCCAGATCTGGTCTTAAATCAACTATTCTGTACCTGTACCTACAAGAAAAAGGGGATTGTTTTTTGTGGGGGAGGGGTTTGCCTTGGTCAAACCTCGATTTTGGAATTAACCTCAAATATATGTAATTGAAATTGCAGAAATGGACAAAGTAAATGCATAAATTCACCTTGCTTGAAAAAGTCCTCGTGGCAGATTCGAATCCTTGAATCCACAAGTATGCTTCAAAATGTGGAATGTAAAAAGGTAGGATGTCTTCAATCTCTTGCTTGTAGATCTTCAACACCAAGTCTTGAATGGGTTCTTGAATTTGGAATAGGCTTGGAAGAAGGTGGATGGAGAGATCACCAAAAGGGCACTATGTAGCTT
>MU223999.1:1360722-1376985 GCA_018584345.1 Thuja plicata
GAACTTAGTATCACTTAGAAGACTTAGAGAAAATGAGAGAGAAAGCTTCCCTTTTATATGAAATTAGGGAACAATCTTCTAAGGAGGCCTACATAGGAGGATTAAATTCCCATTAAATCCTTTACCCTTAGGAGAGGACCTATATTAAATATAATTTAGGAATCAACACTTCAGAACCTGAAACAGCCGACTCAGAAGCAAGAAAAACTTTTTGCAAAGGCCGACCTCCAAAATCTATGAGACCCCAGGATCTAAACCTTGGGTCAAGGTCGAGGTCAACCTTGACCTAGGTTAGGGTCAAGGTCGACCCTAACCTAGGTCAGGGTTGAGGTCGACATAGACCTAAAAGGTCGACCCTGACCCTAAAGCCCAGAATCACCAGTCTGCAGTTTAGAATGCAGAAATCAGGCTAAACAAGAGTGGAAATAGGGAAAGAATAGGGGAGAAGCCATGTCAAGATTAGGAACCCATTCAAGGTGCTTTTCATGATCCCAAACCACTTACTCGAAAGGCTAAACACATCGACAATGGAAGTGCTTCCATTTTTCGACTATACAACATATAAAATGTATTATTGTGATAATAATACCAATTGAAAGCCTACATTTTTTTTGCAAGTTTAAATGTGCTATTATGGGGGCTACAAAACTGTGTATTTATTTTTAAATATACATATTTTCACTGTCTTTTTGAAAAGGGTTTCAAACAATTTTTTGTTGTGCATAGGGGTTTATGTTTTTATTTAATGGCAGAGGGGGCTACATTTTTTGTGTGCGCAGAGTGCATAACAAAGGGAGGGGTCAGATATAACAGTGAGGGTGGGGCGTAGGCTGTCGTGGCAAGCCATGACCTCCACACTCCATAGCCCACAACATACTGTCATGGCTGCGGTAGGTGGGGTCAAGGCCTCCACTGGGGGGCCAAACCCCTCCCTCCACCACCTTCCTTAATGGAAGGACGACGGTGGTGGTGGGGAATGGCTCCCTACCACCACCTCCATAAAGCATGCGCTGCTTTCTTTTTTTAATTATTATTTTTTGTTTGTTTATATAAATATATCTTTTTTTTAATATATAAATTTGTTATATATATATATATACAGTTGTTTGTTTCAAAAAAAAAATAGAGTTTTATATTTAAAAAAGAAGTCATAACATATATATATATATATATATATATATATATATATATATATATATATCTATATATATATATATATATATAGCTATATATGTATATATTTTTATATACATATTTATCATATACAAAGATTTTTATATTAGAAGTATTTAATAATCAACAGGCTAAAATGATAGTTTAATATATATCCTTAAACATATATTCCCATGCACATAAAGGAAGCTTAAGAATTTTTATCTGAGGGTTTTTTTTAATATTAACGGAATAATAACATTTATGGAGATCGCATAATTATATAAATGTGAGAGGAAGTTTTACATTAAATAATATATGCATATGAATCTTATTTTAACTACAATGGGAAGATTACATTTCTATTTACTTTTAGCTTTGTATCTAAATCAATATTTTTACCATTTAGGATTTGAAAACAAAATAACATGTGTATCTCTCTATATTTTTTTGTATAAATAAACTCATATACAAAGAAATGTAAATGTGAAGAGCTTCTTTGTATTATCTCAAGAATACAACTACATTAGTGCATACAAGTTCAAGAAACATTCCCTCACAATATATTTATTTTTTTACAAGAGCTTACAAATTTCAAAGAAAATAAATAAATATACAAGGGTCCTTTAAATCTACATTTCATAGGGATTACTATGCTTCTTCTTTTTTTCATTCATTGCAACATTACATCTTTCTCCTTTCCTTCACTTGACACATAAAAAAAAACTTTACCTACTCAAGCGCACCAACTCTAAAATCTGAAAACTACATTGAATATCAAGCTTCCATAAAAGAAAAGAAACAATAACACATAGGTTCAAGTTTTCCAGCCACATAACTATTACATGTTTTCCCTAAACATCATATTTTCTAATCAATGCCTCATAGGCTTTTACATGAACATATATAGATGTGGAAATTTTTCTTTTCTTTTCTTCCATGCTCACTTTAAGACTTCATAAGAGCTCCAAGCATTTAAAATCTGCAATAAGAAGGAACACAAAAATACCATGGGATGCTCACCTCCCAGCCTAGGCCTCTAAGAGGCCACCTCTGAGCTTGGGGAACCAAACAAAGGTGGGTTACAAACACTCCAACAAAGCAGTAATAACAAAAACACCAACTCACACAAAACTCCCAACAAAGGCATTCACAATGGGTTACACAATGAACTTAAAATGGGGTGAAGTGGACCAAGTACCCAATGGGGAGAAATTCATCCAAAAATAAGAAAGAATAACAGCCAACACATGGCTTAAAAAAAATCTCATCCCTTCCAAATTGACAAAAATCTCCTTATGCCCCCCAAGGCTACAAGTCATAAAACTCGCTTATGACCCCCAAAAGTGGACTGACTTCATGGAGCCCATACTCCATGTTTTCTCCCTCTCCTCCTTGAGGAGAGACACTACACCCATGGGCTATCACTATGCCTTCACCCCCAAGGATACTCTTCCCTCCCAAGGGTGAGTGGATCTTGAGACTCCCATAAAAAAATCATTCAACACATCACAAAGAAAATACTTCACAACACAACAATGGAAGGAAACACAATGACAACCATCTCTACACATTTACAAGCATATTAACATACTAAATCTATTTTATTTACACCATAAGAGAAACAAGAGTAGAATGAATGAGAGTCACCAACCTAAGTCCAATCTTAAGGCAAGAATTTGTTGAAGAGCTCACTTTAAGCGTAATTCCTCCTTTTTCAAGATTCACCAAATCTTGTCAAGTCTCTAAGATAGAGAGTGGGTGTTTAAACTCTCCAACATGGAGAGTCTCCCCTAAAAAGGTCACTAAAAACTCTTGGGGAAATGAGAAGTCTCTCATTGGTTTTTCATCCCTAAGCTTATTACAGCTTACTAAAAATAGATCCTAGAAAGGAAACTAAAAAAGGTAAGCAAGGTCTTTGCACCTAAATGGAATGGTGGTCTATCCAAGATCATGCTTCCAAAATTTGATTTTCGTCCATCTTGAAAATCTAACTTTTAGAATGGTCTCTTGGTCAACCAAGGGTTGTCCTAGGGTTAAAAATGACCCTTACCCATAGGTATATCAAATTGGCTTCCTAAAATTATCCTAACACACCCCTAGACACTTTTCTAACCTTCAAAAAGTCCACTTAAAGCATACCCACGAAATTCAATTGAAATGACCACACCTCCAGCTCCCTAACCAAGGAATGCATATGGGGATTCACTATGGTACTAACCTAGGTATGTGGACACCCTATCCTCAAGTGGACATGTCGTGGCCCTAAGTACATACACAAGTGTCAAGTGACACATACAAACACTTACACATCACTAGACACATGGCATATCCACTTAAGCATAAAGTACAAAGAATTCAATATACAATTTACAATTTTGAAATAACTACAATCAAACATACATTTACGTTACAAAATTTAAACATTATACAATGAGGTCTTGTCTCTCATTAGACACAACCTTTGCTTTCACTAAATTTCACATAAATCTAGGTTTGGTTCCCCGATTTTAATACCATGGTCTTATTCCTTGCACACTAAATCCAAATATCATTAGTCTAAGGAAATTTAATATACATCATAATGAAATATACATTACTCAAAACCTATATGAAACATCGACAAACTCAATTTAACTCCTAAGATCATATGCATTCATAACATCATTTAAATATTTAACTTTCATAAATAAAATCGTATTGCATCATAACTGAATCAAATCTCAATTTCTAATTACTCTCATAACATCAATAATCCATCATATAATCATAATATTTTCCCAAATCAAATATCTCAAAATGAAAAAAATCCATAATAGTAACATAATATAGTCGATCAAGTGCATCATGAAATAATATGCATCTAAATCCAAAGTGATCAAATTCAGTCTGATCTAATAAGGTGTAAATCCATAATATATCTTACAGAATTCACATAAAGGTATTTCACAAGATTTAAACAACATTAAAAACTTATCTCAAATAGTCATGTATTTGTAGGATTTCACAATGCGTCACAAGTCTAAGGCAGTTCACCTAACTCAAGTAGACATAGATCACCTCGAGGTACAATCTCACAAGGGTAATACATGGTCATAACTTCAATAATAAACTCAATCCATGCCCCTTAGAATGTCAATCATAAAATGGAAATGAGGGAGGCTCTACAGTTTCATCCAATATTTTTTTTTTAAGAAATATGAATATTTATTTGTTTATAGCCTTGTAGAGGGAAAGATTAGTGAAGAATCAAAGTCTCTCAGTTTGAGCACTTGGGTTCACCTTGTGGCTTTTTGAAATGTTACTCTTCATTAGGTGGTATTAGAGTCACTTAAAGAACCTTGGGAGAGACAAAGATGGGCGATAGGATAGAAGACCCCCTAGAGGAAGAAGTTCCCTCAAGAATAACCAATGTTGAGTTGGCTAATATTGTCAAAGAACAAGTAGCCAAGAACAAAAGGATGGAAGAAGAAATCAAAAAGTTGAAGATTCTCCAAGAAGAGAAGAGTGGTAAAGGAGAATATGAAGAAGAAGAAGAAGAAGAGGATATGTAGCAAGATGAAATGAAAGGCATACCTGTAGAACAAGCACAATTTCTAGAAGTTCTTGAGAGAGTTGGGAGAAAAGACCAGAAAGCATATATACCCATGTTTCTGGAAATATGAACCCTAAAGAATGCATGGGATGGATAGAAGATTTGGAAAATCACTTTGAATGTGATGATGTCCCTGAAAATCTGAAAGTTAAGATTGCTAAATCCAAGATGAAAGGTCCAACTTTAAGTTGGTGGAATTTCCTACAAAATGAAAGTGTTGAAGAAGAGAAGAATCATACCTCATCATGGAGGAGAATTTTATCAGAAGTCAAGAAATAATTTGTACCAGAAGACTATGAAGTTACACTCCACAAAAAGTTTCAAAATCTCATACAGAAGGACCTTGATGTAAGTAATTATACTGAATAATTTCATAAGATGACACTAAAGGCCAAAGTCCCTAAGAGTGAAAAATAGAGGCTTGTAAGGTACCTTGATGGGTTGAAGTTCAGCATACAAGATGAAATGAGATTTTTAAATCCAGAATCAGTGCACAAATGCTTTCAGATGGCACTTAGGATTGAGGAAAAACAAAAGAGGAAAGGAGAACAAAAAAATAGATGTAGAGGAAATAATTTCAGAGGTAGAGGTAGATTCAATGGAAGAGGTTCATATCAATAAGCAGACACCTAAAAGAAAATCTATTTTCAAGACTTGTTGTAAGGTAAATGGAAAGGTGTGTAAAGTTATTGTTGATTCTGGTTCAACTGGGAATTTATCTTCTATAAAAATGACAGAAAAGATAGGGTTAAAAAGAATACCACATCCTAATCCATATTAAGTATCTTGGTTAAGTAAGGATCAGTATACCTTAGTTTATGAGCAGTGTTGGATAGATTTTCAGATTGGGGATTATAAGGATAAAGTTTTATGTCAAGTTGTAGCCATGGAGGGTTGTCATCTCCTATTAGGGAGACCTTGTAAATATGATACTAATGCTTAAAATGATGGAAATAGAAATGTATACACCCTAGTCAAGAATGGTGTAAGTTTCAAAATGACACCTTTACCAGATGATAGAAAGGATAGAACTGTGACTAATAGTGTGATGTTGGTAGGTGAAAAGGAGTTCATGAAAGTTCTTAAAGAGGAGAAAGAACCATGTTTTTCCATCATTATAAAACCTAAAATGGAGTCCCAAAATAAACAAAATAATGGAGAACCAAGGAGAGATGTTGGTCCTAGGGAGTTACAAGAATTATTGAATAAGTATAAGGATATAGTTGCAGACGGTAGTAAAGAGTCTTTGCCACCAAAGAGGGAGACTAGTCACTGTATTGACCTCATCCCTAGATCCACACTACCTAATAAGGTTTCCTATAAGATAACCCTTGAACAGAATGCATAAGTGTCTAGATAGATTTAAGGATTGTTGGAAAAGGGTTTCATCAAGAATATTATTAGTCCATGTGTTGTTCCATCAGTCCTAGCTCCTAAGAAAGAAGGTACATGGAGGTTGTGCACAGACTCAAGAGCCATCAATAGGATTACTATTAGATATAGATTCACAATTCCAAGACTTAATGGAATATTTGGGAGGTGCAAGGTACTATTCCAAAATTGACTTGAAGAGTGGCTACCACCATATCAGAATCAGAGAGGGAGATGAGTGGAAGAAAACTTTCAACACTAATGAGGGTTTGTTTGAATGGGTTGTTATGCCTTTTGGTCTTTCCAATGTGCCAAGTACATTCATGAGACTCATGAATGAGGTTCTTAAACCTTTCATTATTCACTTTGTTTTTGTATATCTAGTTGATATTTTTATTTTCAGTAAGAATGAACATGATCACCTAATGCATTTGGATATGGTGTTGAAAAGGTTTCATGAAGAAAAGTTTAGGATAAACTTGGAGACGTGTGTGTTCTTGCAATAAGAACTTGTGTTCCTTGGCTTTGTCATCTCAAAGGGAAACTTAAAGATGGATCCCTCCAAAGTTGAAGCCATTTTGAATTGGCCAAATCCTAAGTCAGCCAGTGAGGTAAAGATTTTTCATGGACTAGATAACCTTTATAGAAAATTCATTAATAATTTCAATGGGATTAGTGCACAAATGATTGATACCATAAAGGGAGGTAGGAAATGTCACTTTTTTTGGAATGATGATGCACATAAGTCTTTTGAGTATTTGAAAACAAGGGTTACACAACAACCTATGCTAGTGATTCTTGATTTCCATAAGATTTTCACAATAGAGTGTGATGCAAGCAGGAGAGCTATTGGTGGTGTCTTGAGCCAAGAGGGTAAACCTATGGAATTCTTTAGTGATAAAATCAATGAGGAAAAGAAAAATTATTCTACTTATGATTTAGATTTATATGCTATGGTTCATTCTTTAATAAAATGGAGACATTACTTATTACCACAAGATTTTTTTTTTTACACTAATAATGATGCCTTGAGTTTTTTGAATATATAGGAGAAATTGACTCAGAGGCACTTTAAATGGATGGAATATCTCCAAGCTTTCACCTTCACCATAAAGCACAAGAAAGGGGTAGATAATAAATTTGTTGATGCTCTCAATAGGAGGAATCTACTTATTCAAGAAATCCAGTTGGAAAGTGTGGGCATTCCTACTTTGAAAGACATTTACTTTGAAGATGAAGACTTTAAGGAAGCCCATCAAGTTTGCAAGCAATTAGGGGATGGGTATCATACTGATTTATCAAAGTTTATCATTCAAGAAGGGTTACTATTTAAGGGCAGTCAATTATGTATACCTCTATGTTCAATGAGGGAAAATATTAATAAATAAAAACATTGTGGGAACTTGTCATGGCACTTTGCGATAGATAAGATCCTTGATTTAGTGAAAAGGTTCTATTTCTGGAAAAAAATGCAGTCATATATCATAAGGTTTGTGGAAAGTTATTTGATCTGTTAGGGGGATAAAGGTCATACCTAAAATGTAGGCTTGTATACACCACTTCCCATCCATGTTGATCCTTGGGATTTAGTCAGCATGGATTTTGTTTTAGGACTACCAAAGGCCAAGACTAGTTATGACAGTGTGTGTGGTTGTTGACAGATTTTCAAAGATGGCTCACTTCATCTCTTGCAAAACCATTCATGATGCTTCTCACATTGTAGGTTTGTTCTTTAAAGAGGTTTTTATACTTCATGGTTTACCCTTGTCCATCATCACAGACAGAGATCCAAATTTTTTAGGACACTTTTGGAGGACACTTTGGAAGAAACTTTGTACAACTTTATCACTATCATCTACTTACCATCCTCAATCAAATGGTCAAATTGAAGTCATCAACATGTCTCTTGGGAATTTACTAAGGTTTCTCACACAAGAACATGGTACTACATTTCATAGTATATTGTCTTAAGTAGAATTTTCCTATAATGATTTAGTGAACAGAAGCACTGGTTTAACCCCTTTCCAAATTGTGTATGGTAACCATCCTAGGGGTATTTTGAAACTCAGAGATGTGAAAGATTTAGCCAAGAGGAGTTCCCTAGAAGAATATTTTTTTGAGGTCATGAAGGAAATTCATGAACAAGTCCAAGCCAAGTTGAAACATACATCCACTAAATACAAAGAATGTGCAGATAAAAAGAGAAGGGATTTGTGTAATCACCTAAAAATTGTCTAGCAATCCCATAGCCCCCTTTTCTGAAATATTTGGTCTTAATAAATCGTAAATCTAAGACATTATTGATATACTCTAAATTATTCAGCATTTAATCGAACTTTCTTATATAATTTTAATCCTAACTTGTTGAATCAAATCATCAATCATCAAAGCCTAAACCCAAAAAGCATAAAAAATCGGGATAAATCAAAAAGTCCCAAGTTCAAAAGGTGAACCCATTTACACATGGGTGTACACTCAAAAATAAAAATAAAATAAATAAGAAGGGGAAAATACCATTTTCATCTTATTCTCCACAAGAGTTGACCAATCAAAATCACTTCATCATCTCACATGGATTGAGGGAAATTGCATCTCCACCATTGATCAATATTTTTTGCCTCTTAATCTCAACCACTCATCTCTTGGAATCTCTTATAAAAGGGATAGCTCCATTTTCTCATCATAACAAGAAGATTTGGAGTAGAGTTATAATGATATTTTCATCCTAGATCTCTTGCATTCATAGTTCTTTGCTTTTATTGTAGTTTCTTGCATTCTTGCATTTTTAGCTTCATTTCTTAGCTTAATGGCATTCTAGTTTCCTTTCATAGCTTAATAGTAGATGCGTTATTCTTACATTAGTAGCTTGCATTTGCATTCTAGTTTCAATATCATTCATGGTTTGATAGTTCATTGTATCCTTCATTTTCTAAAGTTTCAAGAGTAAAGTATGCAAGTCTATGCATCTTGCTCATCTTCTTTGCATTGAATCTTCCATTTTGGAGTAGTCAAGTCACCAATTTCTCTATGTCCAAAATCTGATGGACATCCATGAAAATCATACTCACTTCAACTAGGAAGCAATAAGCCAATTTCTAGGGTTTTATGATAGTGCTTTGAATCTTATGTTTTTCACTAACCCTTTGATATAATGGTTTATTGAAGTGTTTGGTTGTAGATATTGATCACACATTTTACCACACACATTTATGGAGCCCACCATGGGGAAAGAAGTTGTGTTGTTTCCTCATTTCATGATTTTCTGCATATTTTTGACAAAACTCCACTTTTCGTCATACTGATGTCTGTTCTCTGGCATGCGACAAATCTCAGAATAGTAATTTGTCCCTTGGGAATAGGTATATTGTCATATGATCTTTCATTTGTTGTCTTCTTTCGTTTCAACCTATTAGAATTGTCGTACAGGAATTTGTCAGAACCTGGTTTGTCATATGACACCTGATGTATTATCGTACGAGTTTTACTATCAGTCTATATTATGTACTTTTTTGTTTGGAAAATAGCAAGCTGATTTTGGTTTTCTAATCTTTTACATGTCTTCTATGATCTTTTTTCTATCTGGTTTTGCAGCCTAACTAATTATGTACTTGCACACTATTTTTTAAGACTGCTAACAATTTTTTCTTGTAGGACACTTTCCAAGAGGAAATAAATTGAAACTACTAATGTTAGTTCTTAGAGGTTGTCCTGAGACTACATCAACCTAACAAAACATGTGTCTTCTTAGTGGATTTCCTAGGCACCTAGCTTAATTAGGGTGTTGTTTATTTTGGTAAGATTAGACATTAGAGGAGTATTCTCTTCTCTTCTTGAGAATCAAAATCCCAAACATGTTTGATTGAACTTGAGCAAGTAACACTTTTCTTTTGGTAAATGAACATGTGCTTGATGTGTTTTGAAGATACTATGGAGTAGGAGAGTATTCTCTTTTCCTCTTGGAAAATCAAAAACTTGACCTCTACTAGCTATCTATTTACTTTTCTTCCATTTACCTTTAGAGGGTTTGCCAAGAGAGAAATCTTTTGGGAATGACCCAAGTGGAGAACAAGCAGACCTGGCTACATCCACCCTACTATAATCAAATTCTTCCTTCAATCCAAAGAGAGGGAAGACATGGCTATTTTATATCTCTAATTCCTCTTCACTTGTAGGGCCTCGTTTCCTTAATCTTACTAAGAAAGACTAAATTTGACTGGGCACTTGTAGGGCCATCTTGGTCTCAATCTTGTTTACAATACTGCAAGGGGGATACATTCAACTTGTGTAGGGATGAGAGGTCTCAATCTTGCATGAAAGACTATACATTTTGGGTGCTTATAGGGCTATATTCCTTAATTTTTCTTGTGAAACTACAAGGGATAGCCATGAATGGATGTACTTACTATAAAATTTTGATGGAGGCTACCCGATCTACCTCTGAAAGTATCATAATCTTTACATGCAAGGATCGATCCAAGTGGACATTACCTAAATCACCTAAAGATTTTAGACCAAACATATGTATTCCCAAGTACGTTTTAAATCATGAATGTGGCATGGGGGAGCTTATGCAATTTGAGCATTGAGTCTCTTTTCAAAACCCAAATTTTGCATAGTCCCAACAAAATCCTATATCACTTTGTGTGAGGCAAAGGAATATCAAGCATGGGCAAAGATTTTGGTACTAAGAAAATTTGACTATAGGATAGAAAGTATTTGGTTTTTCACTCTTTGTGTTTGATGTGTTTTTACACCTTGGACTTGACATATCCTATAGAAAAGAACACTTTGACGACATAAAACATTAAACTTTAGGAATTTTACCTTAAAAATTAGACAACATTGTCTAAAATTTTCATGCACAAGTGGAAAACTATTCTAGAATCCTTTCTCATTTCATTTCATTACATTTGTCATATGAAAAAATTCTTAGAGGGAAGAAACTCATATGAGGGCTAGTGTACTGTCGTATGGGAACTCAGGAATTGATATTTGGGATCTAAGTCAAAATTACTCTAATCTTGAAATCTTTGTCATCCATTCACACTTTTGCAAAACAACTATCATATCTTGAAATCTTCCACCTTTCAATCTCCACCCTAGGATCGTGCCACCTAGGCTTAGGTCCTCCAAAATCCTATAAAAGGAGCCTCATTCCCCCTTTGTGATCTAGTAGTGAGCATTCAAGCAATAGTGAA
Organism: Thuja plicata; assembly: GCA_018584345.1. Taxonomy (NCBI): domain Eukaryota; kingdom Viridiplantae; phylum Streptophyta; class Pinopsida; order Cupressales; family Cupressaceae; genus Thuja; species Thuja plicata. The sequence goes on from MU223999.1 coordinate 1,372,039, forward strand.
TAGGCATTCAAGCATTCAAGCATCTGAGCATCCAAGCATCCAAGCAATCAAGCATTTTCACAAGCATTCCATCATCCATTTGCATAATCAAGGTTTTAGACCATTTTGCATTCATTCATACAATATCCACACTTTGGTAGCATCTTGGACAAAAGAGATTCATTTGGAAATCTGAGAGCTCAACATACATTCAAGAAATCAAAGCTAGGAGGGAAATGGAGACAAGCTGCAATGGGTAGGTGAAGGTAACTTTATTGTTTTTGCTTCATTTAAACTTGTAATCTTCATTGTGTTTGCATTTAGATTGATTTATTAATTAGGTTAGTTAATATTTCATTTAGAGTAGTTAGACATCTATTTTTCATACACCGATGATGCCCACAAGGCTTTCAAGCAGCCTTTACCTTCCTATGAAAAAGGAGAGCCTTCAAAGACTCAAGGGGCATCAGGAAATCCCACTTACACAAATAATGATAATGTGATTCATATGCTTGAACCTTTGGATCGCTTGATCAATGTCATCACCATCAACGAGAAGAAAATTGAAGCTACCAATGTGGTTATGCGAAATCAATATAAGATCACTATCAGAGGGGTTGCATCCTCTTCTCAACCAACTTCTACACCAATGAACAAAACATCAACTTCCAAGCAAACTACCCTATCCCTTCCAATTGCAAACTACAATCTAGTTGACCAACTACAACAAGCACCCATGCAAATCTCTATTCTAGAGTTTCTTAAGTTGTCACCATCACACAAGGAGATCCTTGAGAGCACTCTTTCTGAAACAAACATGCCAAAGGACTTGGGTGTCAACCAATTCCAAACAATGGTAAACCATCTAAATTCTCCATATTATTTTTCTTTCTTATACTAAGATGACAAAGCCCTTAGGCACCCACACAATAAACCTTTGCACATAGAGGTATTGATTCACAAACATCGGGCTAAGAGTGTTTTGATAGATGGAGGTGATGGTTTAAACATATGTACTCTTAAGATGGTCACATCACTAGGTTTTTCCTGAACACACTATTTATCCTCAGAAGAAGATAACCATCAAAGCATATGACGATGCATGTGCATCTGAGGATCTTGGAAAATCTTTGGTTGCCAGAATTTTGGTTGCTCTGGAGCTCAGTTGAAGGATGAATTTCTTGGGGTTGTCTTGTTTGGGAGCTTTCTGCTCGGTGTTGCGGTTGATTTCTGTGGTCACCGACAGGTTTTGCTGTTGTTGTTTGTTCCTGTGGTCACCGACGGGTTTCAGTGTTGTTGTTCGTTCATGTGGTCACCAACTAGTTTTGGTGTTGTTATTCATTTATGTGGTCACCGACGGGTTTTGGTGTTGCTATTTTTTTCTGTGGTAACCAACGGGTTTTGGTGTTGTTGTTTGTTACTATGGTTACTGATGGGTTTCAATTTTTTTGTTCATTCTCGTGGTCACTCACAAGTTTCAGTGTTATTTCATGTCTTTTGGTGTCCCTTCTCACCAAATGGGTTTCTTTGGGTGTTGGATCTGGAGGCCGACTTGTTGGTTGACACTTTCATTTAATATTGTTGTTGATGTATTTAATTTGTGTAGGAGGTTGACTTGGTCTTGGGATTTTAATTAATTGTAATTGCAAGGCTGACTTGTGGCTTGCTTAGTATTTATAGAGGTGTTTGGGTAGATTTGTATAGGAGAGGAGGTGTGGAAGGATCATTCTGGAGTCCAAGTCTTGGAATGTGGATTGGAGCAAGTGGTTGTGGAATTTAGTCTTGGAGTGCAAGCTGAATGAGGAGTAGAATAGTAGTAGGAGAAGAAGAGCTTGAAGATTTCTTGTGATATGTGTGGATCTAAGATAGTGGAAGGAAGCTAGAAGAGCTAGTGGCATGCTGGCTTAGGAGGAAAGAAGATTGCTTGGTGGCTTGCGAGCACAAGTTTAGATTTTGTCTTGGAGTTCCTACTAGGTTGTTGTGTGGTGTGTCACAGATCTGGACTAGTTTGGAAGGTAGAGCTGAAGCTTGTAGTGATTTTTTGTATAATTGGAAGAAGGTACATGGCTTGATGCTTGCAGAATATCTTTGTGGTAGATCTTAGAGTTATTTAATTGTATTTGGTCGTAACCGGGAATATGAATTGATACAAGTTGCTATATCTCTATGTTGTTGAGTTTTCTCTATGTGTTCTTGTTGTTGGCTACAAGTTTGGACAGTCATTTATTGGATCCTCCATCCTTGACTGCATCAAGTGGAATCAGAGTGTCATTCAATTTGTCTGGGAGATTGGTTGCAGATTAGTATTTTGAAACTTGTGAGCTGAAGCCTAGTTGTTTGTGAGGTGGCTGATGCTGGATCATTCTTACAACAACTTGGATGTTGTCCCAAGGTGGTTGAAATTGGATTTGTTGCAGAGGGTTTTCAAAGATCTTGGAATATGCTTCTAAGAAGATTGGACCCTGGGATGGTTGATTGGATTGTTGAGGATCAGCTAGTTGAGATTTGTGGCGAGATGAAGAAGCTAAATACTGAGGTCTTGGAAGAGATTAGGGTTTCCTTTGTTGATCTTGGTAACCCTAGATCTGTTGGTGTTGTTAAAATTTGGGCAAAAGATGTTGATTGTTTTCTTGATCAGTATGAGAGTGTGGATGAGGCTAATGAAGATGGTGGACATCTTGATATGCTGCTTGTTGATAAGCTTGAGTGCTTTGATGAGGTTACTATTGTTGATGGAGATGTTGGAGAGTTTGCAGGTCTTTTGCTTGGGTCTGTAAGTGGATTTGGTTGCTAGTCTATTTCTAAGTAGAGATTGTGGAGATCAAATCAGAGGAGGCAGAATGTGTTGGTGTGGAAGTTGAGGTTCTTGACTACGAGAATGTGGAAACTGATGGTTAAGATGAAGTGGTAGATTACTGATTTTCTTCTAGAGTCTAAGTGTGGTGGCACACTTCTTTTGTTACCCTGGGTGTCTGATGTAGGTGCATCTGAGGATCTTGGCAAATCTTTGGTTGTCAGACTTTTGGTTGCTCTGGAGCTTTGTTGAAGGATGGAGTTATTGGGGTTGTCTTGTTTGGGAGATTTCTTATTTGTGTTGTTGTTCATTTCTGTGGTCACCAATGGGTTTTGGTGTTGTTGTGTGTTCCTGTGGTCACTAATGGGTTTCAGTGTTGTTGTTTGTTCCTATGGTCACCGATGGGTTTTGGTGTTGTTGTTCATTTCTGTGGTCACCGACAGGTTTCGCTAGTTCTATTTGTTCCTATGGTCACCGATATATTTTAGTGTTGTTCATTTTTGTGGTCACCGATAGGTTTTGGTGTTGTTGTTCATTCCTATGGTCACCTACAGGTTTCAGTGTTATTTCTTGTCTTTCAGTGTCCTTTCTCACTAAATGGGTTTCTTTGGGTGTTGGATCTAGAGGCCGAATTGCTAGCTGACACTTTCATTTAATATTGTTGTTGGTGTATTTCATTTGTGTGGGAGGCTGACTTGGTCTTGGGATTTTAATTATTTTTAATTGCAAGGTTGACTTGTGGCTTTCTTAGTATTTATAGAGGTGTTTGGGTAGAGTTGGACAGGAGAGGAGGTGTGGAAGGATCATTCTGGAGTCCAAGTCCTGGAGTGTGGATTGGAGCAAGTGGTCATGTAATTTAGTCTTGGAGTCCAAGATGAATGAGGAGTAGAACAGAGGTAGGAGAAGAAGAGCTTGAAGAGTTCTTGTGAGATCTGCGCATCTGAGATAGTGGAAGGAAGCTGGAAGAGCTGGTGGAATGTTGGCTTAGGAGGCAAGAAGATTGCTTGGTGTCTTGCGAGCACAAGTTTAGATTTTGTCTTGGAGTTCCTACCAGGTTGTTGTGTGGTGTGTCATGGATCTGGACTAGTTTGGAAGGCGGAGCTGAAGCTTGTAGTGAGTTTTTGTATAATTGGCAGAAGGTACATGGCCTAATGCTTGCAGAAGATCTTTGTGGTAGATCTTAGAGTTATTTCATTATATTTGGCCATAACTGGGAAGGCCTTATAGCCCAGCATGTTGCATGTAATTGAATCTTAAATGAATATGAATTGATATAACACTAATACATTTGAGGTTAATTTTCAACCTTTAATTTTGACCAAGGCCTTTTTAGGCTTATTAAATTCTTTTTTTTTGTTTATGGGCACGATTTGGTCAAAATTTCTTTAGAGATAAGAAAAGGTCCAATAATCGACAAATGCATATTATTAACAAAAAAAAGTGAAAATTGAAACTCATTTTTTACCAAAGCATTCACGGGCGGGAGGAGGGATCGACTGTGCATCTAATATTGTTATTGTAAGTCATTGTTTGCTTGAAATTATTTTCTACATTGTGTATTTCAAGTTCTTTCTCTGCTATTTTAGATGGATTTTTTTATTCTATCAATTAGGGTTATTTTTATAGTTGTTGCCCTGGCATTATCCATTCCATTTGATACCTTCCACAAATATCTATGGAGGGGATTTGAGAGCTTCCTTCTTCATCTTGAACTAGTACCTCCTTTACTTATAATTTCTTGGCTGAAGCTTCCTCCTCCATTTGTATTCTTCAATTCTATCACCTTCTTATGATCTTCTTTGTCACCTCCCCCAATTGTTGTAGCCCTAGATTTGATGGGATATGTTGATGTAATGGGGGAAATTGGGAGAATTGACTATGAGTGTCGACTAAGTAAAATCACCCATCGAACACAACTCCCATAAGCAATTACTCCCATTGACTAGTCTACGCGAAAGCGTTAATAATCAGAATTGGCCGCAACAGAGGAATAAGCTACCAATCAAAGATGAGAGGATTATGATAGGGAAAAGGGAGGAGACCCTTTGATAGACATAGACTAAAGTCAAGAGCCAAATGCACTAATAATTGGAAGTATAGTCATGTTAAATCCACAATAGATTTTGGCACTCAACGAAGATAGAAAGAGATTTCATAATGGAGAGAGGGAAGGT